>JAQQPU010010123.1:14445-30944 GCA_029168905.1 Artemia sp. Kazakhstan ARC1039 | reverse complement strand
CTACCCAGGGGAAGAAAATGGCATCAGAAAGTTATGTGGGATAAAATTAATACCCCTTTGTACCAGAAGGTATGTGACGATATTTTAGCAAGAATTCGCGCCCCTTACAATTTACTTCATAAATCTTCTTCAGTTGCAGCAAGTGATAAACAAATACTGATCAATATATACTGTAGCGAAATATTCATGCCCTGCAGTGTGCGTAAAAGGCTGCAGTACCGATTTGTCGTGTTCGGATCGGCTCAGAAATACCCCAAGGGTCCGATAATTTGGATCTTGTAAATGCGTGTGCTGACCCGAAATTCTGGTTAAGAATGTGGATAGATAAGGACCGACCAAGGCATGGTATAGTAAACTCCATCTGATTATATACTAAGCGAAGATTCGCAAAAACCCTAGCTGTACATCGTGCTATGATTATTGAATGTGATAGTAAATATATAAAGCAAGAACCCGATCGCATGTGGAAATTCCTAAGAAAGAAGAAACGTAAGGAATCAGTTGATGTTCTGCCCAGTGAGAGTGAGTGGGATAAATATTTTACGCAAGAGTTTTCATCGCCTAATGCTGATCTGGAAAATAAATTTTCTATTGAGCTCGATGCGAGTCTTGCGGAATGTGAACGGGAAGTTGGTTTTGTTGTGTCTAATTCGTCAGTCAGTGAGGCACTCTCAAAACTGAAGAAGAAGTTACCGAGGGGGGTAGATAACCTGTGCGGATTGCATCTGCAAGCGGGAAATCGGAACCTTGTCGAGCACCTTTGTCGCCTGTACCAAATGATTTTTAATGCTGGGATTGTTCCAGAACTATTCTGCATGGGTGTAATTACTCCTGTATTAAAGAAGGGAAAAGACGGGGGGCAGTATTCTTCTTACCGCGCGATAATTGTTGCACCTCTACTGTGCAAATTATTTGAATCGCTTGTTGTAAATAGGCTTAGAGCTACTTGTAACACCCCGGATAACCAACTTGGTTTCAAGAAGAAAATGAGTAGAGAACACGCGCATTATATGATTGCTAATTTGTTGATGATTCAAATGAGACTTTGTATTTTGCTGGTCACGATGTCAACCGCGCGTTTGACTCCGGTGTGCACCCACAGATATTGTTGTCGGCTCGGAGGCGTGGCGTGGATAAGTCTATTATACGCGCACTGAGGAATATGTATAGTAATTTAAAAGCGAGTGTAAATGTACCGTGTGTTAATACTATAACCCGATCTTCTAGTCTTATACCCGTAGAGAAGGGAATACGCCAAAGAGCACTTACTTCACCACCGCTATTCAATAATAGTATTATTTCATCGCAAGAACCGGTTCAGTCTACATGTATCTTTAGAGGTCTCAATGTTTCGCTGATCGATTATGCCGACGACATTTTGAACGCGAGTAGAACACTTATAGGCATCGAAGAGACTTTCCGTGTTTTGAGTAAGGAGTATGATAACAGAGGTCTTTATTTCAATCCCCAGAAAAGTGAAGTTCTCGTATTTAATCGCCACGTTAAAGATAGTGTACAGTTGATATTATTTTTGGATTTTATACGATTAAGTCTTCGTCTAAGATTATGTACCTCGGCCTTCCAATTTGTAGCGATCTGAAAGAAACCTGCGATTGCCTTGTTTCGTTGTTCGCTGTAAAGACACGCAGAGCTGATGGAATTCTCGTTTCAATGAAGTGCCACTTTAACCGTTTTCTACTTGCAAGGGTGTATAACGCTTTCGTTTTGCTAGCCCTATCTCCGCTTTGTAAAATATTTACCTCGTCTGATCGCCGCAGTATTTGGTCTATTTTCTACAGATATGGCAAGTATCTGCTTCGTCTTCCAGTTTGGGTGAGGAATTCGAATATATCTCTGAAGTATGGTATAGCCGACCCGCCTTTGCAAATCGCCTTATAGCTGTACTGAATCGCCGTGCTCGATTTGCAAAGGCGTTTCAACCAAGCCTCTCTTCATTACATGTCCCAATAACTTAAATTTGTCTGTTTTGTTTGTCGTAGGAATGTTCTTAATCTTTTTTTTCTGTAGTTGAGTTTTCTTCGGATATTTTGTTGTTATTTGATGTTACTTTTTTCTTCTTTTCTGGTACTCCATTTAAAACATTTTGTATGTTTAATAATGGGTAATAAAATAATAATAATAATAATTCCACCAAAGTAAGAAACTCTCAGTCTGATGGGTTTGCTGCCATTTCTGCCAAGGCAGTTGTCATTGCTGCCATTTCTTAGGTTGCCTAAAATTCTGTCAACAATTCTCTTCTGATCTAAATTAGGGGAATTGAAGTCGTTTGACAACTCTTCACTTGTGATCGACTCTAGTTGCTGTCTTTTCGCATTGACTAAATCTTCCATAGAATCAGCCGCTTTATCAATAATCTCTCCTTGAATAGCGTTATTTGGAACATCAATCTTCTGCTGCCCATCAGTTAAGTTATTCATTTCATTAGCCTGGATTTCCGTAGCTCGCTGGCGTAATCTTGTCTCAAATTCTGCATCGCAAGGGGTTTTATTTACCAGCTTCTCATAATAGGCTACCATGGCTGCATATTTTTTGCTTTCAATGCAATATGTCTCAAAGTTGTTGAAGTCATGAACAGGAATATTATTTTCATTTCTCAATGGCTTGAACAATTTCAACAGCATATCGTAGTACTGTTCTTTCTTCTCGTCGGATTCTCGTTGCTGTTGTGTCTCGTTCCATGGCTTGAACAATTTCAACAGCATACCGTAGTACTGTTCTTTATTCTCGTCGGATTCTCGTTGCTGTTGTGTCTCGTTCCATGGCTCGAACAATTTCAACAGCATACCGTAGTACTGTTCTTTCTTTTCGTCGGATTCTCGTTGCTGATGTGTCTCGTTCCATGGCTCTAACAATTTCAACAGCATACCGTAGTACTGTTCTTTCTTCTCGTCGGAGTCTCGTTGCCTTATGATATATGGTTTTTGAGTGCGTCGTCGTAAAAAAATGAACATGTTTTCAGTAACATTTTTCATCACTGCCCCCGTCGTTATCGTTCATGCCAAGACAACAGCTCATATAGACTCATGTGCTCCATATGCTCTGGCCTGTTGGGATAAACATCAGCTACCCAGTGGTTAACATAAAGATCCTAATTTCGCGGATCCTGACTCACAATTAAATCTAATTCCTTGAATGTTTTTAGTGTCCTTTTAGTTCTGTCACCTTGGATAAATCCACAAATCTAAATTCTCTCGAGAAACTGCACAATTTTGTGCCAAGAATCCTATCTGCCACCTCTACTACTCCAACGTGACACGTTTTAACTGAGTTTAAAAGAAATGACATTGCCCGTGGGTCCAGACCTTTGTATGCATTGTTTACTTCTTCCCACATCTCATCAATTTCTGACCTCTCACCTTTCGTCATGTAGTCTGTTATATAGTATAGCAATTTGAAGCCGATATGATTAATATATTGAACATCAATATTTGACAAACTGACCAATAACAGTGATGGATTGTAATCATTGATGTAACTCGCTTATCAAGCAGTGTCATATATTCTGTTTCTTGTTTTTTTTGCGGGTTGTCCCATGAGCCAAACAATCAATCACATCATGCATTTCAGTTTGTGTTTTAGAAGGGTAAGGAAAGCCAAATTTGCAAAAACTAATCCATTTTCCTGAATTTCTTTTGGATTTCCGTTGGCTGTACTTGTTGCAGCGGTGAATAGTTTGTCAGGAAATTGACACGTGATAATGCTATCAATGTACCTTGTAACTTCATCCAGTGATGATTTTCCAAATTGCTCGTGCATCGTCTATCCAGAAAATGAGATGCACATGTGGTTCACCTCTCGTTTGGTATCCGATTCGCAAAAGTAATCCTTGATTTTACCAAAGACAGGATTCAACTTTACACAGATAATGTCACTGAATATGGTCCTCCATTCTTTGTGAAAATGTTTAGCCACATATACTGGGTCCATTGCTGTTAATTCAGCTGCTGTCATTTTATCGACGACAACAACATGGCTGTTGATGTAACGTAAGTGTTTTATGAATTCTGGAGAATACCATTCCGCAGAAGAGGCAGTAATAAATAACGTTGGAGGCCCTTCTTGCTCTATTATAGACTTGACTTTTCCAGTCAGCGCATGAAAATATTGTCGAAATCCTCTCACTTTTGACTGGACTGAAAAAAATCACTTTTACATTTCACCGTCTATGTTTTGAAGTCGATCCAGAAAATCTTTTGCACTTTGATAAGGCCTGACAATCCTAATCATATGTCCAACACTGTTGCAGAAGTAAGAAAGCTCTTTATGTTGAAAGTTGTGAAATAGATAGCTTTTGTCAAAAACGAAACTATGGATGTCTACTAAGAAGACACCTTTTGATGTTGTCTGCATTAGATATCGAAACCTACGGGCTATGTCCCGCATATGGTTTTTGTCATCAGGGAAGAGATTTGGAAATGCTTTGATGTTCAATTCATCTTGAAAGAAACCCCCTCCCCCCTACACTATGTAGTCTTTTCAGTTGAAATTGGTCATTCTCAATGTTTTTGTTGTTCTTGAAGTCATCAATAAAGTCTTTTGGCACTGACAAGTCAAGTGGTTGTATAGAGAAATGCTCTACTAAGTGTGATTTGGCATCATTTGTAAGTTTTTTTTTTTTTAATTGCTCCCTCTGGTATTTCATGAGTTTGCTCTTGTCCATTTTCTTTTTCTAATGAACGACTCTCAAGAGTCTCTTTCAAGTCTTCTAGTGTGTATGCTCTAATGTACCTATACATACTATTTTTTTATTTATGTATTTTCCTTAAATCAATAAGTGAACTACCAGATTCAGTGCATACTAGAATACTACTATCGAGGATTCAAGCTCCTACCTACAAAATGTGGAATTCTGTAAAAGAAGAAACTTTCAGAAGAAAGATCAAAGATGTGTGTTTATTTTTATTTCCAAGGGTGATCGTATCGAACCAGTGCTCCTACAACTCATTTAAACGAAAATTAAAAGCTGTAGCGACCTCTTTAAGGGACCAAAAAGATTGAAGGGCAACTAGCCCCCCTCCCACGACCTTATTTTCCCCAAAATCATCCGATAAAAATTTTTAGATGGGCTTTTTGTTCAACATAATTGAAAAGTCCGAAAAACTATGCCTTTGGAGAAAACACGACTGAATATGGAACCAAAGAGGAAATTCTTGCAACCAAAGAGGAAATGTCTATATTTATCAAGATCTACTATAAAAAAAGTCGGATTTGATTCATTCGGCCTTAAATTTCTCTAGCTCGTGCTCATATTTTTCTCCCCTGTTTCCAGTAAACATACTATAAAAGCATATTTGCGAACATATTTGTACTCAGCAAAACAGCTCACATGCAAATCGAATTTGAAACGAGGCATTAGGTGTCTAATATTCTCTTGACTTATATACAACTAACTTACGAACTTTACGTATGGCAATAGTAAAACTAAACAATAAAAAGCGTTCGATTTTTATTCTCAGTTTATGAATTTACAAAACAAGCCAATAAAGCCTACTCCTGTCGTTGACTGTTATTGTTTCAAAGGTGGCGTTTATTATAATATTCTATTAGACTTGTACAAGCCTAACAACAGTTAGACATGGCATGACGAATCTTATCATAGCCTATTCAAGTTTATTCAAATTTTTGATGCAATCTGGAATTGCTTGGACGTTAATGTTATTTTCAACAGAATTTGGCTTCTAAGACTGCAAATATTTTTCATTCGCAGTGAGATTTTACAATACTAAATTCAGCAAGTGTTAAGCTGAGCCAATCAGACTTTTTATAGAACTGACTGATTGGCTCAAATCAGCGCTAGCTAAATCTCAGTATTAGTGAAGTCTCAATGTGAACGGTCCTTTAGTAAATTTAGAAATATTTTCCTTTACTTCTGTTAGTACGTATTCTTTAATTTTTAGAATGTAGTTTTTCGTAAGTTATAACCTATCCCATAAAAGTTTTCTTAAAGATGTTATTATTAATTATTATTATTAGTTCTATTAAACTATTCTATAATTAGATCAATAAATGCTATTATTATCAGTCCTAATATCCTACTAAGATGCTATACTTACTAGTTCGGGACTGTGTAGTTTGTTTAGTTTGTGTAGACATTTTCTTTATTAGAGAGCATTTTCCTTGCACAATATTTGCACAATTTGAATGTCTCCCATAAGTGTTCCATCCAGTCAATTGACGTATGGAGATCATATCTCTCTTCTTCAGATATTTACTTAGAAGTCTCCTCGTGAATAATTTGGGTCATATAATCGAAGCCTTTTCGCCTTGAAAAAGAGCGAATAAGTTGTACATCATTTGGCAGTTTTAACTACTCGCAACTGTCACAAGGAACTGATGATGATGAACTGATATTCGTCTCTTATCTCAGCTGCTTTTGTTAGATTTTTCTCAAAGATATTCATAATTTCCGATTCTTTTGTAAATACCCGATGATGCATAGGCGCCAGAAAGTTTGTTAAGTTTTTCATACTAAATTTCAAAATTGCAGCTTCTACAATGGATTTTAATTGTACAAAACTACCTTTGCTCCGAATTGTTTTTACATCTCGAATGATCCTGCATCTTCCTACAAACTCTTCTAGGCTTCTTACAAAGTTTGCTAGAACAGGAAAATGGGGCGCCAATGCTCATAGAGCATGACAAAAGTTGTAACATCAATTTCCTGGATGACAATAAATTGAATGCCCCGTTTTGTCAAGCTGAATTGACTGGGTTGCGCAATAATTAAATTTGCCCAAATACAATTCTACAAGGGAATCCATTGACGAATCTTCTTTGTTCATCTCCGAAATTGTGCAAAAGAGTAGCTGAAAAATTTCTATATCAATGGGCTAATATTTGCAAAGATCTTGGTGACATTAATCATTTAATGCGGTGATTTTTGTCAGTCAACCGACTTTTTACAGTAGAATTTATTCCGGTGATCTTATCCTCTAAAGTGTTTCCGTTTAAATCCTCTATCCTATATCGTTGACAAAAATCACTGGTGCTATTTTGTACCTTAGTATTCCATTCTTCATAATCCAGTTCAGTAGAAGATTGCGTTTCTGATCTTGCTACTAACCTATTGAAAAAGTGAGGTACAACATTAGGAAAGCTGTGTCCAGTTTCATCATCTTGCTGGTTTTGTGTTGTCCTCAAACACAAGCATCTGTTAATAACTTCTATAGCATGATTATTACCAAACTTGATACAGCTTGATTATCCGGAAATTATGTCTTTGAGGATGAAAATCCCCCTACAGCCCGCAGGGCAAGGTTCTTAAGTTATACCCTGGGGGCATATGAGGTGTATATAGAAATTGTGGTCGTAAAACTTCAAGAAGTGCTCACCCGTTTGGAAATTGAAAGGGCTAGTGCCCTTTTTAATACTTGAAAGGAATTGAAGGGCAACTAACCCCCCTCTCACGCCCATTATTTCCCCAAACACATGCAATCAAAATTTTGAGACATTCATTTTGTTCGACGTAGTTTAAAATTTTGGAAATTTGGTCACAACACTAAAAACGAATTCGTATTTTTCCAAGGGTGGTTGTATTGAACCTTTAGTGACGCAATGACATGAAGAAGAGGCTCGCATTGTCTGCAGTTAGAAGAAAAAAATCCTACAGGGATTATTAGCCATTATCTCTAGAAGCCATTATCTTAGGTTTTTTAGGATGTTAACCCCTCAGAGCCCTCAGAGCAAGAGTTGTAAGTTATACCCTGGAGGTATATAAAGTTTTTATCGAAAGTGTTTTCGTAGAAACTTAAAAAAACTCATTTGATTTGACATTGTAAGGGATAGTGCCCTGTTTAATAATCTAGTCGAAACTGATTGGAGGGCAACTAAACCCCATATCACGCACACAATTTCCCCAAACACATCCAATCAAAATTTGGAGATAGCATTGCTTTTCAACGTAGTTAAAAGTTCTGAATATTATAGTCTTTGAGGTTGATACCACCAACCCACACCCCTCAGGGTAAGGGTTGTAAGTTATGCCCTGGGGGGCATGTAAAGTTTTATAGAGATCGTTTTCATAGAAACTTCAAAAACTTCGAAACTTCAAAGAGCTAGTGCCCTTTTCAATATTCAAAATTGATTGGAGGAAACTAACAACCCTCCCACGCCCACCTTTTTCCCAAAAACATCCAATAGAAATTTTGAGATAGCCATTTTGTTGAACGTAGTTGAAAAGTCCGAAAATTATGTCTTTGAAGATAACACCTATGTAGATAGATCCTATGCTTTTTAAAAGCCAGAATTTGTACTTTACTGAAAAAAATCTTTTAAATGTTTTCACTTCCATAACTTTAAGAAATCAAAAATTAATTAAAATTTTAAGGAATAAGTATGGGCATATCTATGTTAAACTGACTATGCACAATTTTTTCAGTAAATTCATTTGATTTTTTTTTCATAAAGAACAAATTATATTCTGGCTTTTAGAAATCATAGGGTTTAGAACCCTACTTACATTAATTTCTGCTCGTTTTGAGTTTTACTTATTTTAATTTCTGTTTGATTTGGGTTTCATTTATTTATTGATACTGATTTGTGGTAGTTGTATGCTTGGTAGATTATTTGATTATATTTTTGTTCATTTTTGGTTTAATGGAGTTCTTTATTTTTTTTGAAAAACTCATTTTGTGCAAAAAGTTTTTTTTCAATTATTACAAACAACGTCGATCGGTCCCAATACCTGTAATTAACACCTCCATACTTTATGGCATCTTTGTATGTTTTCACTGGGTTATCCGCCATAATTTGTTTGGCGTCGAAGATTGCGATGGCGTTGGTCTTCTAAAGTAATATTTTTTTTTCTTCTTCACTTTTATTTTTGACTCATTCTGATTCACCCTGCATTTTCTTTTAACGCACAAATCTTTGCTCTTCACCGTCATTTTTGACACGTTGTGATACTCGCTTTAGTGCGTCTCCTAATCCTAAAATTCTTTGCTCTTCACTTTCGTTTTTGATACATTCTGATTCCCGCTGTTGCTTGTAAATCTCTTGTAATTTTGCCACTTATCTGCTAACTATTTCTTTGCTCTCGCTGTCGTACATCTTCAGAATACATATTTCTTAGTTCTTTATTTTCATTTTTGATTTTTTCTGATCCTCACTGTTGTATGTCTTGCAGCTACATATTTTTTTGCTCTTCCCTTTCTTTTTTGAGTTGTTGCAATTCTCACTGCCACTTATCTTTTATCTGCACATTTCTTTGTACTTCCTTTTCGTTTATTATTGTTTCAGACATTTTTTCACTGCTCTTTGCCTTAACGTCTCGTATTGGCCTTGTTATCATATAACAATGTTTCGGAGTTGAAACAAACCCCAGAGATTAGGGGCAAGGCTTGAAAGTTATGCCCAAGGGGTATTAAAGGTTTTTAACGAAGGGATGGTTGTACAACTGCAGAAGAGGTTCAGTCTTACTCCCTGAAAAAGACTATGTTAATATAAAACGAACAGAAATTAATTAAAAAAACTTTTTGCATAAAATGAGTTTTTCAAAAAAAGTAAAGAACTCCATTAAATCGAAAATGAACAAAAATATAATCAAATAATCTACCAAGCATACAACTACCACAAGTCAGTAGGCTATCAATAAATTAATTAAACCCAAAACAAACAGAAATTAAAAGTTGAACTCGAAACGAGCAGAAATTAATCTGAGTATGGTTCTAAATCCTATGCTTTCTAAAAGCCAGAATTTGTACTTTATTGAAAAGAATTCTTTAAAATGTTTTCACTTTTACAACTTTAAGAAATCAAAATTAATTAGGATTTTAAGGAATAAATATCAGCATATGTATATTAAACTGACAATGCACATTTTTTTTCAGTAAATTCATTTGAACTTTTTTCAGTAAAGTACAAATTATATTCTGGCTTTTAGAAGGCAGAATATGAAGGTGCTTTTAGAAGGCACCTTCTCAGTAGGGGCCCTCTCCAGGCCACTCAGCGTGTCCCCAGGTGGCGGATAGGGGAACGCCCTACAGATATGTGGGGTACCTCCATGGAGTAGGAGGCGCAGACCAAGGGGGGACCCAGTCCCTGGGGGTCCTTAATTGAAACTTTGGCACCCTCGCCCGGGGGCCGTAAATACAGGCGGAGGAGGAAGAAGACCCCTTGAATGTACACTTAGCAGGGCCCACCGGCGTGTGGACACGTCCCGTCAGTTACAAACCTTCTCCCAGGAATGGGTTAAATTGCATGGTGAAGCAGAACACCATCGTGGGAGGATCCCCTATAGGAGGACAACTGCGAAAGGGTGGAGGATCCGGATTTACGGACAACGGCCTCTGCGGGTGGTAGGTCCGGGGGGTTCCGGCCCCACGGTCAGGGATTGGCGTCCCTGCCCCTAGCCGAGCCGAAGAAACCGGTTGGGCAGTGGCCTAGCAAGTCGCTCCCGTAGAAAAAGAATGTGCTAAAGAAACGTCAGTGAAAAGCCTCGGATCAAATCCCAATATGCTGACGACCCATGCATGCCCCTCGACCAGATTTCTGAACGCGAATAAACCAGTACGAATCGGATTTTGGAACGTAAGGACCATGTCGGCCCTTTCAAAAACTGAACAAGTTCTACAAGAGTGCGAAAACTTTCGGCTAGATATCCTCGCAGTGGCCGAAGCACGATGGAAAGGCTGTGGAGAAAAGAAGCTCAAAACAGTAAACAGCAACATGACTTGTATAGTTCTGTACAGCGGAAAAACGGACAGACATGCAGCCGGAGTCGCAGCTATATTGAACCCAAATGCAGCAAAGTCTCTCTGCTCGTGGAAACCAATTAACGAGATAATCCTGTATACACGATTTGCATCTAAACATGCAAACCTGTCGCTAGTCATATGCTATGCACCAACAAATGATGCCGATGAAACCTTGAAAGACGGTTTTTATGAAACCCTCCAGTCCGTCCTAGACTCCATCCCTCTCCATGACGTCGCTTGCTGGGCAGGCGACCTAAATGCAAAAGTTGGTCAGGACAGATCATACTGCCCCAAGGTGTTGGGACATAACGGGCTTGGAACTATCAACGAAAATGGTGCAAGGCTAGTCAGCTTTGCCATGTCGAATGACCTGTTGATAGGAGGTACATTATTCGAGCACAAAGATATACATAAGTATACATGGACATCCCCAGACAAAACTGTCAAAAACCAGATTGACCACTTTCTAATCCGACGACGGTGGAGAACTAGTCTGAAAGACGTGAGGAGTTACAGAAGTGCGGACGTTGGGTCGGATCATGAACTTCTGGTAGCGAGACTCAAGTTGAAACTCCGCTCCAACAGATCCCGACAACCAACAAAACTACCAAGCAATTTTGATGTGGAGATGCTCAGAGACAAGAATGTTAGGAGACAATTTAACATCAAACTCTCGAACAGATTTGAGGCACTTGCTGATATACCACAAGATGTGGAAGAAGCTTGGACGACTATACAACAGAACTACACAGAAACTGCTGAAGAAGTTCTTCGCTTTAAAAAGTCAATAAAGGAACAGTGGATATCCCAGAAGACATGGGACTTGATCGAAGACCCCAAGAAAATAAAACAGAGCACGCTCAGTAATGATCCCTCTGCTGATGTCATGAAAGACATAGCTTATAAAGAAGGGGACAGAGAAGTGAAGAAAAGTGCTAGGTCAGACAAACGAAAGCACCTCAATGAGAAAGTAAGAACGGCAGAAGAAGCAGCCCGACGTGGTGACACGAGAGCTGTGTACCGCCTAACTAAAGAAATAGTTGGGAAGACCAACGTACAAGAAGGACCAGTAAAAGGGGAAAACGGAAGACTGCTAACCGATCCAGATGACCGAAAAAAAAGATGGGCGGATTACTTCGAAAACCTTCTCAATCGCCTGTCCCCTTCTGTCCCACCAGATATTCCGGACAGCCCATTTTTGGATCTTCTCATTAATAAAAACGAGCCAACGGCGGACGAGATCCTTTCAGCCTCGAAAAAGCTGAAGAATGGAAAATCTCCGGGTAGTGACCGTATATCTGGTGAAATGGTTAAGTCATCGATCCGCAGGTCCCTTTCAGTGTGGCTAGTTTTCTTTTCCCTCCTCTGGCAAAAAGAAAAATTCCTAAAGGACTGGAGAGCAGGAACCATTATTAAACTGTTCAAAAAGGAGACGCGACAGTCTGTGGCAATTACAGAGGCATCAACCTCCTCTCGATACCCGGAAAACTCTTCTGCATAATCATCCTGACAAGACTTCAAGCTGCCTTAGACCCGCATTTACGCGAGGAGCAACATGGTTTTCGACCAAAAAGATCTTGCGCCGATCTGATATTTACACTGCGGACCATGCTTGAAGAATCAAATGAATGGAAACAACGTCTATATTTATTGTTCGTCGATTTTGAAAAAGCGTTCGACTCAATAGACCGCCCAATACTATGGAGGATCCTGATCTTCTACGGTATTCCTGAAAAGCTGGTTCCCCTTATCATAGCAATGTATGAAGACACGGAATGCTGCGTGAGAACCTCCGAAGGAAATACAAGATATTTGAAAGTGATGACAGGTGTCAAACAAGGATGCGTACTGTCTCCATTCCTCTTTATTCTCATAGTGGACTACATATTCAGGCAAATTGACGGATACGGGATCAAAATTGCAGGCAGAATAGTCCAAGATCTCGACTTTGCAGACGATGTTGGATTGATGGAGAAAGAGAAAAGCAAACTTCAAGACTTTTTATGCAAGTTAGCCGAAAGAGCGGAGCAGTTTGGGTTACATATCAATGCCCCCAAAACCAAAGCGATGTCAACCACTAACTCACCGATGAATATTCAGCTGGGGACTGAAAGCATAGAGCAAGTCACTGACTTCCGAAATCTTGGCAGCACCATCTCGTTTAGTGGCGACTCCGAAAAAGAACTGCGAACACGAATAGTCCTGGCAAGCTCGGCATTTCAACGACTTGTACCTGTCTGGAAATCAGCGAAGTACTCACTTCAGCTAAAACTTCGCCTTTTCAGAAGCAACGTCCTTTCGATCTTGACATATGCGATGGAATGTTTAAAACTCACAGCTGAGCAGGAAAAACGACTCACTGCATATGGAAACAACTGTCTTCGACGTATCCTAAACATTAACTGGAAGGATAGGATAACAAACATGGAAATTCGCCAATGCACAAACCAGCCTGATGTCGCTGATGTAGTCAGGCAACGAAGATGGCGCTATCTTGGCCATGTTATCCGTATGCCAAGATCGAGACTACCGAATATGATCCTCCAGTGGCAACCAGACGGCACGCGTTGGCGAGGAAGGCCCAAAAACACGCTTCACAGGACATATGAGCGGGACAGGAGAGCCCTTCACGCATCCTTAATCCCAGAGTGGGAGGACATTTACGCCGCACTTTATTTGCGGGATGATTGGAGGCTGTTAACGGACGCCCTGTGTGCCTCTGGAGGTACAGGAGGAGCTAAGGTCTAAAGTCTAAGGTTTTAGAAGGCATAGGGTTTAGAACCCTACTCAGTTTAATTTCTGCTCGTTTTCAGTTTGGCTTATTTTAATTTCTGTTTGTTTTGAATTTCATTTAGTTATTGATATTGATTCGTGGTAGTAATATGCTTGGTAGATTATTTGATTCTATATTTGTTCATTTTTGGTTTAATGGAGTTCTTTAATTTTATTTTGAAAAAATCATTTTGTGGAAAAACTTTTTTTTTGATTAATTACAAACAACTTCGATGGGTCCCAATACCTGTAATTAACACCTGCATCTACTGGGTTATCCGTCACAATTTGTTGGCGTCGAAGATTACAATGGCGTTGGTCTTCTAACGTCATATTTATTTTCTTCTTCAATTTTATTTTTGGCTCATTCTGATTCTCCCTGCTGTTTTTCTTCTAAAGCACAAATCTTTGCTCTTCAACGTAATTTTTGACACGTTGTGATACTCGCTTTAGTGTGTCGGCTAACCCTACAATTCTTTGCTCTTCACTTTCGTTTTTGATAAATTCTTATTCCCGCTGTTGCTTGTAACTGTCTTGTAATTTTGCCACTTATCTTCTAACTATTTCTATGTTCTTGCTGTCGTATATCTTCAAACTACATATTTCTTAGTTCTTTATTTTCATTTTTGATTTGTTCTGATCCTCACTGTTGCATGTCTTGTAACTACATATTTTTTTGCTCTTCACTTTCTTTTTGAGTTGTTGCAATTCTCACTGCCACTTATCTTTTATCTGCACATTTCTTTGTTTTTTTTGCTCTTCCCTTTCTTTTTTGAGTTGTTGCAATTCTCACTGCCACTTATCTTTTATCTGCACATTTCTTTGTACTCCCTTTTCGTTTATCATTGATTCAGACATTTTTTCACTGCCCTTTGCCTTAGCGTCTCGTATTGGCCTTGTCATCATATAACAAGGTTTTGAAGTATAAACAAACCCCAGAGATTAGGGGCAATGGTTGAAAGTTATGCCTAGGGGGTATTAAAGGTTTTTATGGAAGGGATGGTTGTATAACTGCAGAAGAGGTTCAGTCTTCCACCCTGAAAAAGACTATGTTAATATAAAACGAACAGAAATTAATTAAAAAAAACTTTTTGCACAAAATAAGTTTTTCAAAAAAAAAGTAAAGAACTTCATTAAGTCGAAAATGAACAAAAATAGAGTCAAATCATTTACCAAGCATACAACCACCACAAATCAGTATCAATAAATAGATGAAACCCCCCCAAAAAAACAGAAATTAAAATAAGTCAAACTCAAAACGAGTAGAAATTAATCTGAGTATGGTTCTAAATCCTATGCTTTCTAAAAGTCAGAATTTGTACTTTATTCACACATTTTTTCACTGCCCTTTGCCTTAGCGTCTCGTATTGGTCTTGTCACTTTTGATGGTCTAGCTTGCTCATTTTCCTCTGTGCATTTATATTACTCAGGTAATTTTCTATCTTCTCTTATTTGATGGTCCAGTTTGTTCATTTTGAGCTTACGTTTTTGTCCTCTTTTGTCCTTTTTAGTCCTCATTTTGAGCATACGTTAATTTACGTTTTCATCCACTAGATATTAAGAAACTGCTGAAAATACCTTTTGAAATTTATATCACCAAATATGAATATACGATTTTATATATTTCTTCTTTTTTTTTCTATAAATTCTTCTAAAATTACTCTAAAATCTAAATTCATCCCGTCTTTTCTTTCAATCGACATAATTACTAAACTATTTAATTTCCTCTGATTCATTCTTGTTATAGTTTTTTACTGGTTTTAGCCTGGAAAATGATCTCTCTCCAGAAGCAACACTTACTGAAATTGTTAAAAATATTTCACAATTTCGATTTTTTTTTCATTTAGATAGAAGCACGGGACCCTTTCAAACACAGGGCCAGATTGGGCCCAATCGTTCCAATTGCCATTTATCCGACCCTAAGTGTTGGTGCATACTCTATAAACTAATTTCTTGCAATTTTAATTTTACGCTTTTTAAATACAAGTGTGACGCTAGAACCGAGAAATGCCATATCATTTATAAAATTTGACATTTTTTATTGACAGATATGACCATGGTGTGGCTATGACAAGAAGGGAAAAGTTTATTTGATTGGTAAATGATCTGAAGTCTGAAATGTAGTAATGACAGAGGTTTTCGAGTTTTGCAGCAAAACATAAAATCAAGAGAAGACTTAGTGCCTGAGCTATGAATATATGTGAATTTAAGCTCATTTTCTACTGGAAGATGTTGGCACATGCTACATAGAATATTTACTCTACAACTGGAGTCATCAAACAGATTCCAGTTCAAGTCGCTGGCCAATATGACTGTAAGATTGTTCGATTTACAATCAGCGGCAAGAGTGCTAAGAGATCAGCACGCTTTATAAAAGAGAGCATCGGAAGCAGAATTACGACCATCAATGGGAAGGTAGGCTGAGGCAACAGCGTAGTTTTGTATTTAGACTACCAAAAAATACTCTGAGCTCCGGAATGGCTCTGGTAATAGTTTGTTTCACACAAGAATGACAGTGCCACCATTTGGTCGTCTAACACCAGTGTGTTTGGCAGCATGGAAGTAAGCAATAATAAAAGTGTCTATCATAACTTAGAGCAGAAGAACAACGAATATATATACTCATTTTAAAGCAAAATTTTTTTTAGAAAGATATGCCTTTTTGGTATTTTTCCCAGGGTAGTTGCATCAAACCTAACCTAAAGCCATAATATTAAGAAGAAGTTCACAGTATCTGCACATAGAAGACAAGTGACAACGAGAACAAATATATACAAGCCTGCCACGTGTCGAGTGCCGGAGTTCGGGTCCCGAAATTGGCTACATATTTTTTTCCTTAAAACTGGTTTATTGATATTTCTGGCACAAAAAAGATCTAAATAGGTCACAACACGAAGAACGAATTCGTATTTTCCAATGGTGGTTGTATTGAACCTTTAGTGACGCACTTGAACCTGACATGAATCTGAATGTATTGAACCTGAATGTATTGAACCTGGTGGTTGTATTGAA
>JAQQPU010010123.1:0-14339 GCA_029168905.1 Artemia sp. Kazakhstan ARC1039 | reverse complement strand
ACCTGACATGAACCTGAATGTATTGAACCTGGTGGTTGTATTGAACCAGACATGAATCTGAATGTATTGAACCTGAATGTATTGAGCCTGGTGGTTGTATTGAACCTGACATGAAGAAGAGGCTCGCATTGTCTTCAGTTAGAACAAAAGAAATCCTGCAGGGATTATTAGCCATTATCTCTAGAAATATGTGTTTTTTGCTTCAAAATAAGTTTTAAAATTAGTACGTTTACTAAAATCCTAGCTAACAAATAAAAACGGCCAAGTATTAAAATTTATGGTGGGTCAATTACACTGTAAATATAATAAAACTAGAAAAACATTGAAAAAGTTGAGCCAAGAGTAGCAAAAATTTAAATTCAATATGCTGTTTGTTTCTCAGATTAACTTAGATTTATTTTCTTTTAGTTTGGGCAATTCCAACTTCAAGGGCAATATAATGAGTTACGGGGAATAAACAAGCTACGTACACTGGGTTTTCGGATCTATTTTTACATATGCAATCTAGGGATCCTGATTTCCCTGCAAAATGAAATTTGAGGGAACCTGGGTACCCGGAGTATTAACTGAAAGACGACCTGTGTCCCCGGAGATGCATATAAGCTCTGAAAAATAGCGTTTATTTTTGTCGTTCTGCATATTTATTTTTAATATATTTTTCACAACTTTATGGAATGGTTAGTCTTTAGTTTGATTATTATGTTATTTCGGTATGAAGTAATTGGAAAAAAAAAAAAATTACACTGATACCATATAGCGTTATCACAAATGTATCCTATAATAGCCAGCAAGATGGCATGAGTTTTTGAAGGTATTTTCTCTTACACCTTCATCGTGATCGATCGGACCCTTTATTCCTTAGCATTTATTTTTTAAACCATATATAATGGTAGCAAGTAAAATTTTACTCTTGGCAGCGGTAACCGAAACCAAAACTATAAAACCGAAAGTCTGAAAACAGTATTTGTCATAGAGAAGTCTCTTTTTGCTACTGAGTTCAAATGCTTTAAACTTATCAACCTTAAAGTTTAGCAACTTAAGTTATTGATAAAAAGATATCAGCATATTCTTTGCAAAGGGGGTAAATTACATCGGAGAGGAAGTAAGATCTTTAGAAAAAAAACCCTCGGTATCAACAGGTCTAACCCTACCAATGCCATGGCCCTCAGATAGTCACAGATGTGTGTTTAATTGTCTGTTCTCTACCAGGGTGATTGTATCATACAAGTGGTCATAGAATGTTGGGCGAGTTGGTTCATTTCAATAGTATTTAACGGGCTTAGCTATTTCTTAAGGTTAAAGCAAAATTGTGCTACATCAAGGGCACATTTTTGACCATTTTATGCCACAAAAATAAGTTTTGCCCCAAATTTGGACTAAAGGAGGTTTGGTGTAATTGAGATAAAATGTCATAAGGACAGAATATTACATATACAGTCTTTTTAAAGATCCTACAAAAAGGATCTATTTTCCATGGTTAGACAAACAAGCGGTTGGGATTTCAATCGTTCTTTTATTTCTGCTCGTTTTGTTGTCACTCTTTACTCTCACGTTCAACGACTTATTTTTATGTTTACATTTCATTAAATACAATATACATAGACACTATCATCTAAATAGACATGAGTTGTATGCATTATCTCAAGAAGTTGGCCTTTATCTTCAATCATGAAAATATCTCAAAACAAGATAATAGAATGGTTTTCCTTCTTATTCTTCCCTCACTTGGGAATTTCAGAAAAGTAGATTAATCTATTTCTTCTGCATCAGAAAATAAATCTTACTCAGGAGACAGGTCAATTCAATCCTGTTTCGACCTCCCCTGAGAAAGCAAATGCTATGCATAGGAGATAACAGTGGACTAGATGTCGCAGTGCGGTGGCACCTCTCTGTTAAGCCATGCAGAGATAAGGCGGTGAATATAAAGCTCAGTTGAACATGTTTGTTTTCTTCCCCTCTGGGAACGGAGATGGAAAACCTTTTAAAAAGCAACAGGCTTTTAAAAGCATGTCATGAGGTTTGAGTTAAATTTTTATGTGGCAACAAATTGCTTTGTGTATTGTTCAATGAAATGGTTATGACATTCTTGATGGGATTTTTCTTAGATACTGCAAATATTCAGGATAAATTTCGAAAAATAACACACATATCTAAGATTAATTTCTATAAATTCTTGTCAAACATTAGAAGATGAATTTTTTTTATTTTAATTAAGGGTGAAGATACGTGATTTTGTTGTTTATATTTCCGTTCTTTCAAGATTTATAAGAATAGTTTCTACCATTTCAAAGATGTATGTTTTATTTGGAGGTTAGATGTTGTTCAGTTTCTATTCTTTTTTACATGATTGTTATAGTCTTTGCACTTCTGCTTTTTTTATTCTTCTGGTTTAATGCAAAGGCTTTTTTGAAAATCTGGCCGTACTTCACAGCTGCATTTTCAGTTTTGCTTCTGTAATGTTCACATAAAGTTCTAGCTCTCTTTCTCTCGTTCTTTGTGAGCATGACTGAAGAGACAATATAACGCACAACTATAGAAATATCATCCTTTAAGACAGTACAAATATATCCTGGAAAAACATATCCCTAGCTGTAGTCCTCACGATGCCATCTGTGTGTTCAAATTGGTCTGCAAACAGCGCATGCATGGACGATGCATTGCTGATAAATTTGAGACATCAGAAGCCGAAGAACAATTGACCGATAAAACAGTAGGCCATGGTGCATCATTTTCAAAAAATGCCTGAAGTTCGTTTGACAATTAAGAACCTTATTTTAGGTTTGTTCCTAAAAAAGTATAAACACATACTGACAAGTACTGACAAAACTCTCCAAAAGTGACCCCGCGTACCTCAGCACCTCTAGATGGGAAATGTTGTACTACTTAATCACTCCGAGCCAATAAATTAAATTTAATACAACTTTTACGGAACAAGTATAATCGCCTACGGAACTTGGAAAATGTAGGCGTCAGGTTTGCATAAGTATGAAATCGTCTCCGGAGACGCGGACAAAGGGTCACTTTTTTTGTGTGGAGAGGATAGGTTTTGTCAGTACTTGTTGTATGTGTTTATACTTTGGTTCCTAACGAATCCATTTGTTGAAGGAGGCCCCTATCAGCTGCTGGGTTGGTCAAGAGTGATGTGACACTATTCAAGGCAAATAAAAGTTGAGTCGTCAAGATAGGTTATCCCAGATCTTCGTGGGCACCAGCAGAGTCCAAGCCTCTGAATAAAAGATGCTGGTCGTAGCTCGAATGCATACCTGCCATTAGCGGGAGTGCATGGACATGTTTGCGTTTAGTACTTCTCGATATTATGCTTGGTGGGGCATATCTTTGGTTTTTCTCTACGTTGCATTCTTGATGGAAGGTGGATAGTCACCCCAGATAGTCTTCTTCCTTCGTATTTGGCTTGATATCTGGTCTGATGCTCCTAAAGATCTTCACAATAAATCTACCTAGATACCCAAAGAATGCTTTATAGTAATGAAAATGTGTTTGAATTTCTTTTTGCTCTTTGAGTTACCATTGTAACCAATTTTACAATCTTTTATTCTTTTACTTTCTCAGAATACATAATGGATGTGCATAGGAACTAAATAGCTTTGAGTTACTTTTTTTGAAAAGCCCTCATGTAGGACTAGTGTTGTACATTCAAATGGGAGCATAACATTTGAAAGGGAGTATAGAGATTTCATTACATAACTATATAATTGCAAAGACCCCCTGGTCACATAATATCCTGAGATGATCCCGTGAACAGTACAAAAAAAAACTTTTTCAGATCACAGTATTTTTGGATAGAAATTAATAATAGTTACCGTCGATTCAATTGTCTTCAATGAGTAAAGAGCAGTGTGTCCCATGAGTTTTCTTGTTGCATTATGTAGAATGGACAATAGTCAAAATTGGTGATAACTCTTTAGATCGAAAACTACTGCCCGTTTGATGCATAAAAAATGTGGAAAGGCCTGCTTGTGGCCATCTTTTTCCAACCCATACACATCTCCAGCTTAAAATGGTATTGAATGAAAATTTCAAAGCGAGGCACATTCATCAAAATCGCTAAGGCCACATAACTATTTTTCACATTCCATAGTTGCCAAAAGTTGGAAAAAATCGATTGAAAAATAAAAACTGGCCAATGAGAAATATTGCCATCTGATACTGATTCAGGAATGGTAACTTTTATTTCGGTTAATCTTAAAGTATAAAGTTTTTGTACTATTAAAACGCTAAAGTATTTTTGCACTTTAAAAAAAGCTTCATACTCTAATTAAACGGCCCTTGTGTTTCAGGAGTCGTTCTTAAAAAATAGGGACAAACAGTCAAACTTTAGCGTAAAGGGAAAGGTATTGAGGAGGGGAGCAACCACTTTATTTATGAAATATTGATGTTCCTTTGGGATTTTAGTGTTACTCCTTACTTTCACCTAAAAAACTTTTTTATTTTATTTCAATCATTTTTCAAATAATGCTGGTAGATCTGGCTCACCCCCTATAAAAAATTCTCTTCCCTCACGGAACAATTCTCCGTCGAAAGTTCATCCAACGTAAAATACCCTACTAGTAATACCCATAAATACCTTCTTACTTAAAATCGTCCTCCCCCTCTCTCCATAAAATTTCTTACGGATGATTTAGCCTGAACAAATTCTCCTTTAAATCATGATAAAAAAGCATACTTTGATAAAAAAAAATACTTAGAATCACTTTAGAAATCCCCCTTCTGTGGATTTTTTTCTCAGAAATCCAAACCAGCTAAAAGTTTTCCCTGACAAATCCCTCGGAACATGTCTACTTGCTAAATTGAGTTGGCATAGAGAAAGCAACATTTACTCCAAAGAGGACGAATTTGCAATCAATATAAAATCCTGAGAAGCTAAATGATTTAAAAGTATCAATAACTAAATTTTAGGCTTCCCAGTTGCAAAAGAAGTAATGCCACACGGTGGTAGTAATGGATTCAACCAAGTTGATTCGCTTTATTTATAAAGAAATTATGCTACTTTTGGTGATCTGTAATTGCGTATCAGCTATAATGAGGGGTGTGAGTCATTGTTTAGGTGGGGGCAAGGTAGATTCCCACAAAAGTACATTTTAATGGACAAACTGTTTACTCTTCACGAGGCTTCAGATAAATGTTAAAAGAGGAAGGGGGAGAAGGGATTAATTAAAATGTTTCTCTATACAGCTAATATGTTACATTCCCATGTCTACCAGCATAGAGGTGGAAAAGGCAAGCCAGGTCATCATCAACCTCGCCATGAAATTTCTTTCCGGTGGTAAATACTGTTAGGAACTTAGTTTCCAGAAATTTTTAATGGCAATATTTTTTTTCTATCTATATGCGGTATTTCAATGTATTAAAAAAAAGTAATGTATTTATCGATAAGAAAATCCTATTGTAGAGGTTGTGATGGCTTCAGTTATGTAGAAGATCAAAAGTCTCACAGAATTTCTATCCATACAAACAATTTCCTCCTTTTCATCAAACTAAAATTCTTTAGTAGTAATATTAACAAGGACTTTTCACCAACATTACTATTCATCGCCAATTTTTTAAGTATATTCAAATTTTATCGAAAATTGAAATTGGAAATTTAAACGTAGAACGGTACTAATCAACATACAATTGTCGATTGACACATTTTAAAAGCAATTCACCAGGGATTTAAGGGTTCCTTACCTTAAATTATATCTTGGTTAGGCCTGGGTATGATTTGGAAAACAATCAAAAATTAAATAAAAATATCGATAATTTCGGAGACCACACTGCCTTTCCATGACGATAAATAAAAGTTCAAACAGGGATAAAATCACAAATAGGTATTTGTGAATTTCTATCACTGTTATCATCATGACTGTCTATTAAAAGGATTTTATCCTTATTTGAACTTTTATTTAAATAAAAATAAGAGCTTTTCATCTGAAAGCAAGGAACAGATTTGAAACTTGCTCCTTACTTTAGTTAAAAAACCTTTTCTATTTATTTAATTACATTTCATGAAACTGTAATTTTTATGAATACAATGCTTTTGGTAATAATATTTGGATTGAGTGGGTAGTCGAACAGTTCGTGGTAATAAACTGTAACTTACTTACAGCGACTTGGCTCAATAGTAACTAAAACTCTAAAAGACGGAATTTTGACACCAATAGATATATCAAAATAATTGACTGATTATGCTGATTCCCAATATATTAGTTTCATTAAGTTTAGTTTTACCCATCAAAACTTGAAAATGTGTCTGATTTTCAGAAAAAGGGGCCCCCTTGAAGACCCCCTTGAAGTCATATAATTTTAAACAAAATCACACCATCAGATTCAGCGTATCAAAGAACCCTAATGTAGATGTTCCAAGCCCATATTTGCAAAAATGTGAAATTTTGTAACTTTTACCAGAAGAAAAACCATGGATGCGTGTTTATTTGTTGTTGTTTTTTTTTGTTGTTTTTATTTTCCAAGGGGTGATTGTATCGACCCAGTGGGCCTAGAACGTTGAGATAGGGCTCATTTTAATGGAAATGAAAAGTTCTTGCGCCCTTTTTAAGTGACCAAAATATTGGAGGGCAACTAGGACCCCTCCCACGTCACTTTTTTTCCAAAATTGTCCGATCAAAGTTTCGAGATAGCTTTTTTCTTTGGCATAGTTGAAAGGCCCAATAACCATGTCTTAAGAGATAAAATGAACCTCTACAGCCCCCGGGGAAAGGTTTTAAAGTTATAAAAATTGCTCTTTATTTTATTTTTTATTGGGAAGTATGCATACATTTTTCTGGTGGGGAGGACTCTGGTGGGGAGAATTTTCAATGGAGAGGATGGTTTCCAGGGGTTGAAATTTTCAGAAGAAATTTTACACTGGGTGAATTGGCTAGAATCCATATACAAAATTTCTTTATATTTCTTGATTTCTCTTTACCGATTTAATTCTACGCGTGGACGTTTTAAGGATAATTATCCGGGGTAAAGTTTCGCCAGGATTAAATTGCCCAGACGATATTTCCATGGGAAGGGGGGTTTTCCTGTGGAGGTGGAGCTACGTACCCTGGTGTTATTTAAAAAACGATAAAAAAAACATGTTTTTTCAACTGAAAGTAAGGATCAACATTAAAAATTAAAACGAACAGAAATTATTACGCATAGGAGGGGTGTCGCCCCCTCTTCAACATCTCGCTCTTTGAGCTAAAGTTTAAATTTTGTCCCAATTCTTTAAAAACGATTCCTAAAACACATGGGTCATTTAATTAGGACAATAAGTAACTTTTTTAAAGTGCCGAAAAACTGTAGCTTGAAAACCGAGGTGTTGATGAGAGGGGAACTCCCCTCATATATGTAATAATTTCTGTTCGTTTTAAGTTTTAATCTTGTTCCTTACTTTCAGTCGAAAAAACTTGTTTTTTTTCTCTATTTAATGAAGTTTAGAGACAAACAACTTTATAAAGGCAATGGAAAAAGTATGTCAATTAGAGGAAAAGTATTTAAAAATGAAAAAGGTAGGTAGCTAAAAAAAATACACAAAACAATACCCTACTTAGAAAAACTAAGGGCGAGGCGTTGAGGAGGGGTCAGCCCCTTTCATATACGGAATAATTTCTGTTCGTTTTAAGTTTTAATGTCGCTTCTTACTTTCAGTTAAAAAAAAACTTTTTTTTTATTTAATTCCGGACCGTTTCTTAGTTAATGCACCTTTTATTTTGGTTCACCGTCATTGAATAAGTAAAAAAAAATTGTATATTAATTTCACTTTTCTTTTGCTAAATGGCTTTCTTTAAATTTGGTTCTGACGCAATTTACAAATTAACTTACGTAACGAACTTCTATATTCGTATATTTTTATTACGTATATTAGGGAATTCGCCCCCTAGTCAATACCTCGCTCTTTGCTTTAAGTTCAAATCGTGTTCCAATTCTTTAAGAATGCCTCCTTAATCACAAAGGCCGTTAATTAGAATAAATATCTCTCATGAAACTAAAAAAAAATGTTTTATATTTAACTGCTCATCGTTTTAAAATATACGTAACTTACGAATTAAATTACGTATCGAACTTCTATATTCATATATTTTTAATACGTGTATTAGGGGGTTCGCCCCCTAGTCAATACTTTGCTCTTTAAGCTAAAGTTCGAATTCGTTCCAATTCTTTAAAAATGACCCCTTAATCACAAAGGCCGTTAATTAGAATAAATAGCTCTTATTAAAGTACTAAAAAATATTTGGTTTAATGAGCGAGGTATTGACTAGGGGATGAACCCAATCATATACCTAATATTTTCTGCTTGTTTTAAGTTTTGATGCTGCTCCTTACTTTCAGTTGAAAAACTTGTTTTTTTATATTTAATTTCTGATTTTTTTTAAATAATGCTGGGAAATCCGGCACCCCCTTCATAGCAATGCTCCTTCCCCCATGAAAACTTCCTTCATGGAACGATCCTCCCACATCACCCTCGACCCCCCCCCACCTACCAAAAAAATCTCCCTGAAAACGTCTGTATACTTCCCAATAACCAATACTATATGCTAACATTGGGTAAAGTTCATAACTTTCAGCCCTCCCTCTAGGGACATCGGCGGATTAAGTCAGCCTAAAAGACATAGTTATCATATTTTCGACGATGTTGAACAAAATGGCCATCTCAAAATTTTGATTGGGTGACTTTGGGAAAAAATGAGCGTGGGAGGGGTCCTAGTTGCCCTCCATTTTTTTGGTCACTTTAAAAGGGTACTAGGGTATATCACTTTAAAAGGGTATTTCCGTTCCAATGAGCCCTCCCACGATATTCTAGGACCACTGGGTCGATACGATCAACCCTGGGAAAAAAAACAAAAAAACAAATAACCACGCATCCGTGATCTTTCTTCTGGCAAAAAATGCAAAATTCCACATATTTGTAGATAGGTGCTTGAAACCTCTATAGTAGGGTTCTCTGATACGCTAATATGATGGTGTGATTTTCAATAAGGTTCTATAACTTTTAGGGGGTCTTTCCCCCTTTTTTCTAAAATCAGACAAATTTTATCAGGCGCGTAACTTTTGATGGGTAAGACTAAACTTGATGAATGTTATATACTTGAAATCAGCATTAAAATCTGATTCTTTTGATGTATCTATTGGTTTCAAAATCTCGTTTTCGAGAGTTTCGGTTACCATTGATCTGGGTCTCTCCTTACTTACAGTTTGTTACCACGAACTGTGTGATCAGTGTTGCCAACACCGTCTCAAATCTTGACCATTGTTTACGAACGTCCCGTTGAGTGATGAAGTAAAAACTGTAGCTGATGTTTCATACTCTGACCATTTGCCTTTGTCATTGTCAATAACACTGGACTGTCCAAAGTTGTCGGGTGTTTGCAAATCCGAATGGAGAGTATGCAGTGACTGGAAACAAGTGTCGAATGATCTTTTTGCGGCTACTTGTGGCAATATCATGAGTAAAATAAAAGTTCCCTTCCATCTGTTGCAGATAAATATTGCAAACTCGTATTGCAGTGAAAGTGAAATACATCTGCAGATAAACATGTTCTGTGCAGAAATATCGCATGCTCTGAGTGTTGCGGAGAGTCTAGCAGTTCCTGTGAAGCGTATCCGTAATAAATCGCAGGTGAAAGGGTGGTCTAGAAATCCGGAGCTATCGGTGGCTAAAGCGTCGGCGGAGCTGTGGCTGAAAGTTTGGCATGATAGCGGGAAGCCACGGAGTGGAATAGTGAACGAGATTCGAATCCATACTAAACGAAAGTTCAATAAAGTGTTAAATGCCCACCGTACAACGCTTAAAGAATTTTTTTGCAAAACCTCAGTAAGAATCCAAACATTATTTGGTCGCTTCGGTCTAAGCCTGAAAAAGATAAGCCTACGTCTAATATTTCTGCTAATCAGTGGAGTGCTTACTTTGATTCCGAGTTCGAAGCGCCTGATCCAGTTCTGCAGTCTAATTACGAAAATGAGCTGGTTTCTATGCTTACCGATACCTTCGACGATTTCTCATTGTCACCTATTTGCCCGGTCGTTAAAAAGCTGAAAAAATATATATACAAGCTGAAAAAGGTATACTCGATAGGCTGCAATAGCATCTGTGCTCTACATCTTTCTTTGGGAGGTTATGTTCTTTACCATCGCATTGCCCTTCTGTTTTAGATGATTTTGACACAAGGTATAGTCCCGAGTTGCTTTAATAGGGGTGTGGTTATCCCGACATTAATCAAGGGTAAGCCATCCAATCAGCCTTCTTCGTATCGGCCATTAACGATAACTTCAGTATTTTGTAAACTATTCAAGATTGTTGTGTTTGATGAGATTTATGATAAGTTTGAGATGCCTCCGCACCAGTTTGGTTTTCGAAAAGGCCTCGGGTGCACCCATGTACTTTATCTTCTTCCTAACATATTACTTGATGCTCATCTCTCGCGAGAAACTTTGATCTTAGGTCAGTATGATCATCAGGGGAGCTTTTGACTCTGTGATTCATGCCTACATTTTGGTAGAGCTGTGTAAGCAAGGTGTGCGTTCTTCTATTGTAAGGTCACTGTGTGATATGTATAGGAACCTCAAGCTTTGTGTTCGTTTACAAGATGATGAGCTTAGTGGGGAGATTTCCGTACATAAGGGAATTAAGCAAGGGGCTATAACGTCACCTACTTTGTATAACAACATTGTTAAAGATGCACAACAGGTCATCTCTCCGAGTTATATTTTCAAGCATATTGACTTCTGGGTTTTGCAGATGATCTGTCTCGGCTCCTTTCTTCATTAGAAAATAATTTCTCCCGTCTTGAAAGAAGTTGTGCTGATATTGGTGTGCAGTTTAATGTAGAAAAGAAACCCAGTCTTTGCTTATTGAACACCTTTCTAAAAAAAAAAGTGCGCATTGCCTATGCGGGTGTTGTCACTAGCCGTCCCAATTAAAGCCGTAAATATCACCATCAAGGATGGTGGGTGATATTTCTCCCTTGCGAATCTCTAGAGAAGAATCTTTTTAGAGTAGGAGATGTTCTTAATGATGATTTAATTCAAATGCTGATTTTTCCCCGCAAAGAGATAGTTGTTATGTGAATGTAGAGCTTTATAATAATGGATTTGCAGCCATCGTAAACAAACCTTTGGGTTTTTGTAGATGGCTGCTGCAAATTTGTTTGTATCTTTTATATTAAATAGATTAATTTGATTTGATTATGTAGTTCTTTCTGTTTTTATTTGTTTTTCTCGTCAGTTTTGCTTTTTCTTTCTTTTCTTGTTTGTGTCCTGTCTTTTTCTGTTGATTGTAAGACGGGCTATTAATAAAATTCATTCATTCATTCATTATCAATTCTACCTACTGTAAGACTATATGGCACTATAAACGACGCCTAACTTAAATTTATCAAGTATTTTGCAGTAGGTTGCCTCAAGACATGGCTAATTGTAGAAGGAGACAAGCCAAGACAGACAGTCCAAGTAATTGAGAGGCAAATGTTTAATGGCTGCGGCACGGGTAAATGGCGGGAGTAAGTATGACTCTCTTATTGGACACATACTTGTCAGGTTAGTTTTAGGAAAGGCATGCCTGCCACGAGTCTGAGGGAAAATTTTGTCCCCTAGAGTAGAAAAGCTTGGAATTATAAAACGGCACAATTATTATATTTATAGTCCAAACCCCTTAACTGGATGCTTACAATCACCCCTCCTGTATACTCCACCTCCCATCCTCCTTAGTGAGTTTTATAAATCGTCTGCTTACCAACAGGCTACTGCAACATTAGGAAAGCTAGAGATGTTTAGATTGTAGAGAGATGTTTAATGGCTTATTTAAAATCTATCGCTCATACCTACGTGCTTTTTATAAATTCTACCATCTGTAAATGCTATCACTGGTTCAGGTCTGATACCTATTATTTCGGTTAATCTTAAAAGTAAAAGTGAATTGAAAAATAAATTTATCGGGATTTCAAAAAAGAGTTTGAAACCCCTATAAAATGGCACCAGATCGGATTGAAAAAGGCGCCGTTGGAATCAGCATGGGCAAAAATCATGTATGGGAGAATTACAGTCCTCCACCTTGAACAACAAGGAAAATCACCTTTGGGTACTGCAAAAAGTATCTTTAGTCAGGTACTGTGCCAAAACTACTATATTGTTTTGTGTTTTCAGTAAATCAATCCTTTATTTCTGTATGTTGTTCAATGAATTTTCGGCTATTAAAATGTAAGGTTAAGCACTCAAGTTCGACTCCTAAATCAATGTTTTTTTTATGCTTGGCTTTTGTGTTTTCAATAAAGCGTTAGTGTTCTATAACCATACAGACATAGAGAAATATCATCAGTTGGTTTATTTGCGTTATTTTTATTGATATATGTAAGACAGACTGTGAAGCAATAATTTCTGTTCGTTTTAAGTTTCAATTTCGCTCTTTACTTCCCTCAGAAAAACTTTGTTTTTGCCACAACTATCCTTACCCTGACTATTTTTAGTCCGACTGCTCCTAATAAGACTACGTTACCATGATTCCTGCAATTACTGCTACTCCTGCTCCAACTTACCAATAAAGTTTCTGCCCATTTTGCTCCTGCCATGAACCCTTTCAGTACGACTTTCCTTTGCACATTTTCTTTTAGTAAAACGACTGCTGGCCTAACTACTATCCTACCTCTTTACTAGTAATTACTACTGAAATATTAGTAATCAAAATAAACTTTACAAAATAGCCTATTTAACAAAATAAACATACATTTATAACCTTCATTTATTATAAATAAAGAGAAATTGGATGAAAGAATATCACCACGAAACGAAACAAGCTAATTTTAAAATTAAAAGGGGTAGATAATAGCTAATATAGGTTTGATGCTACCTTCCCCTCAAATATTCTAAATCCCTTGATTTTTATGTATACTATATTTAAAAAATATATATATTCGAGCCGATTTCATTATTGGCTAACCTCAAAATTTTGGGGAAGGGTAACGGCAAATGCCGTTTCCGTCATTTTGTATCATAAACTTGTCATGCTAGCCAAACACACAGCAGCCCAATTGCCAACAAACAAATATCCCGAGCTGAGAAATCATTTCAGAATATGAAGAAGTCTACTATTAGATTTTAACGTTCAGCGTCAGTCTTTGACGTGATTGCTCATTTTAATGCTAAGACTAAAATTAGAAATCAACCGAAAATGAGCAAGAATGACAATTCGTTCGTTTCAACAAAATAAAAAGATAACAACTAAAAAATACTTCTAGTTTCCATTATATTACCTTAAAATTTTGATCTTATGCCATGCGAGACTATGAGGCTACCCCAAGGGCAAAAAAAGCTAGGAAGGAGGTTGAATGCCCTCCAATCACCTTGAACCATTAAAAAGAGCACAATGAGCTTCACCCACCACGTCTACGACCACATCTTATGCATAAAAGGGTAAACAAAATTCAAGAGAGACTCATCACTCTTTATGAAGTCAACACTACTGAGTTGACTATGAACAGAGGTGGATCCGGGGGGACAGGGGCATCCCCCTCACCCCCCGAGTTTCCAACCACCTCTTATGGATAAAATGTTAGAAAAAATAATTCAAGGGAGACTCATCACTCTTTATTAAGTCACCACTACTGAGTTGACTATAACCAAGGGCGGATACAGGGGAACGGGGGGACCCCTCCCAAGATTTTTCCTGGTGTCCTAATTCACTTTTGACCCTTTTATACATTTTTTTAAATACACTTGCCAATTTTATCAGTTCTCGGTACCCTTGTCTAAATCCCCCCCCCCCCAAGATTTTGCTTTAGATCCGCCTTTGATTATGGCATATTGTTTTCATAGTTCTATTTTGAGAGGGCTGATTAATATGGCTGAGGGTAACTCTTTAACAACTTGTCGTTACCACAATCTGCTTTATTAGTTTTTCTTTTTCACATGAGGGTTGAAAATCATAAATCAAATAGATAAATTTTTTATTTTGTAGTTTTTCATTGCTCATTTTCTATGGTTTTTCCGTTTGCTCAATCAATTCTTTTTCTTTTTTTATCATAGCCAGTAATTAGCAAATATGAAATTGATAGATGCATATTCTTATCTTTCATTTGGGATTAAAATTTTTCTTTTATAAGCCTTTTGATATGTTTCTCCGGACGTAAACTTATTCATTCTTTCTAAAATATTAATCGTTAATCTTTTTTATACAGAAGATTCAGAAGAAATTTAGAAAAGATAGGATTTATTATTGGCCATAGTAGTGCCTCTACTTCGATGATTAAATAAAAAAAAACTTTCAACTGAACGTAAGGAGCAGCATTAAAACTTTAAACGGACATAAATTATTCCTTTTTGAGGGGTGTTACCCATACTCAATATCTCGCTCTTAACTCTAA
>JAQQPU010010122.1:19889-30953 GCA_029168905.1 Artemia sp. Kazakhstan ARC1039 | reverse complement strand
ATAATAGTTTGTTCAAAATTATTTGCTGTTCCTTATGTATGGTTGTAATGCCTAGCAAAGCTGCTCTCAAATGCAATTCTAACCCCTTATTATAATGATATTGATAGATGGGCAAAGCTATTACGGTACTTACTAAGGTATGAAACATAGAAAAGATTGTTGAATAGTCATTATACGATTAAAAATTCGTCTATCATTTTTAGGTTTTGCACGATTCGTATCCTAACCGTTATAAAACCGTTATAACCTAACCTTAGCCATGTGTTTTGCTACGCTATTGCTTCAGTTATGTTAATGCTAGTTTTGACCTAGTTTGACCTTAAACATAAGTATGTACATTTTATAATATGAAAAATATGTGAAACTCTGTACATTGGTTGAGTCGTCCAAACAAAAAATTAATTATTTATTTCGCACGTATTTTCGGTTTTAATCTTTACAGAATTTACTCTCAACCATTAAGATTTACGAAGAACTTTTATAGTAACAAGGATAATCACCAAATAAACTACACCTACGCAACGGAAATTTATTATTTTAGGTGAAGGGGTTGTCAAAATGGCAAATAAAATTTTGGAAGAATCATGGAAACTGTGGTATTTAGAGAAAGGCCAGGTTTTCTTGCAGGCTGGTGCTTTGTATGCTGGTGTCTTGTATTCTGGAGCAGAGTAGGCTGGTACTTTGTATCCTGATGCTTTGTATTCAGGGTATTTAGCTTCACCGGTGTATTGAACATCAGCGTTGTATCCACTGTAGGCATCAGCAGTATAGGTTACGGTCTGGACACGAACGTCCGGGAGGAGAACACGTTAACTTCCCTTGGTGTATCCTTTATCGTCTGTAACCTGCTCATGTGCCTAGTCATTGTAGGTGTAGTCGTCCTTGACGGCCCAGGCAAATTGATATGGTTTTTCTTTTCATTAGATAGCTTAAATCTGAAAAGACATAAAAACTAGATTTTCTCAAGTGCCTTTCTCACTCGGATTTATTAGAAATTAATGTGTTTAAAAGGCTCACGGCAAATTGTCATAAACAGCAATGTGAATGGAATTCATTCTACAGGCATTACTTTTTATAGGAGGGGTGATGACTACACCCCTCCCCGCGCAAGGAGCTCATCATCAGCTTGGCACCCTCGCTGTACGAATTAAAATTGTGCAAAGCAAAGCAGTGCAAGAATTCAAATTTGGAAAACGATTGATTGTAGTTGTATAAGTTAAGCACAGTTACATTGATATCAAACATTTGTGACACATTGTATATCGATATTAGATGGCAGGTATTCGAATGTTCGAAACGAGGAGTTGCTTTATCTATTATATTTTGATGCCATATCTGTTTTATTTATTCTGAATTTGATTCGAGACTTTTATTAAATGAAACAAGACTTAAATTTATTTTATTTTTCGTATATGTATTTTGAAATAAAGACTAACCTGTTAAATTTTAATTTTACTCCTCTGGTCTAGCAACTCTGTTTCTTTAAAGCTCTCAAATAAGCTCAGTATTTATTTGCTATTTATTAGTTTTATTATTATCCATTTAAATGGTCTTTTATTTTTATTGAAGTAACAAATAGAGGGTAAATTCAAACTTACGTCTGCTGCTTTAGCTGCCTTGTATTCAGGTTTGTATTCCGATTTTGGGTAGTCCTGAGGTGCAGCAAATGCAGCAGCAATCACAGCACAAACGACGAATCCCTAAAATCGATAGTTAAGTATGAAACCAATGATGTATGAAATCGTAATCTTAGACTTGACTTTTAGACTTGAAATTCTGAAGAAAATTATTAATAAATTAAGACAAAATGTATTCAAAGCGAAGAAACCACCCATATACTTAAATCATCTAAACTTGGCATCAGCGGTCTCTGCTCTTCCAAATTCCTATCCCAATGAAATGCCCCTAAATTCAATGCATAGATGAAACACTTCAATAAATCAATTAACAAAGACTTCATTTTAACACATTTTCAAGATGCCTCGCTACTCTACAGATGGATTGTGGAAAAATATTTTTTAATATATCTGGAAGTATCAATAAATTTTCACAAATATACCTTCCCTTATCGTAGAAGGGCCCTGGCACTGGCTCAAGCAATGAACCAAATCATCCTTCTCATCTTTGCAAACCGGGCAAGAATACCAATCTTCTTTAGAACTTCCTCCTTTTACAAGCCCTTCAAACTTTGTTCTAATTAGAAGGCAATTATTCCTAAGCTTATTCCAATACGTGATATATCTAGATGATAGAATCAGCTTAATTAGGATTCTGGCCCGTAAACTACGATAACATCATATTTTTTTTTTAATATTTCCTTCCCCCCCTCGCTCCACTTCTGGGCGATTTGATTCTTCAGCACAATCCCATTTTCCAAATTTACATGTATAGCCTCTATTTAAGACTCATCCGAGATCTTGTATTACCGAAATTAGCAGAAGTAACATCACTGAAATTACAACCGATTAAACAGAGCAGTATGTTAAGCAGGCACGTACGCAACGGAGATCTATGCCACCTCCATGAAGTCCCAGTATTTTTTTTATTTACGTAGTAGCCGTTGTTTCATATATTTCTCCAGTTTTTTCCCCTCTCGTAAAAATGCCTACCCTCGTGCCGCCTTCACAAGATTTACAAGATTTAAGAACTGAAAAGTACAGGCAGTGTCTTCAGTTTCATTTTTTATTAAATAAAAAAAATCAACTGAAAGTAAGGAGCAACACTAAAACTTAAAATTAAAAGTAATAATTCCTTATATGAGGGGGGCTGCCCCTTCCTCAACCATCGATCTTTACGCTACATTCTTAAAGTTCTTTAAAAATACTTCTCATTCAAATTCAACGATCCTTCGTGTTGGACCTGTCTTTCCTAAAGAATTGGGACAAAAAGTAGAATTTAGCACAGAGAGCATAGGTTGATGACGGGGCTGCCCCTCTCATATACGGAGTAATTACAGTTCGTTTTATGTTTTAATTTTACTCCTTACTTTTAGTTGGAAAACTTGTCTTTTTATTTAATTTCTGACTGTTTTTTAAATCATGCCAGGAAATCCCCTTCCGTGTAAAATATCTCTTTGAAACTTCCCTCCCAAAAGAAAATTCTCTCTGTGGGAAACCCCTCCCAACAGGAATTCCGGCCCAAAAAATTCCGTTTATTCTCCAATAGCAAATGCTATATGTTAACATTGGGCAAGTTGCGTAACTTACAGCCATTTCTTCAGGGACTATGGCGGGTCTTGTTATCCAAAAAAGCATATTTACTGGACTTCTATTCTGAATCCAATAGCTATCTTGAAATTTTGATTGGATGTTTTTAGGGGAAAAGGGGCATGAAAGGGGGCTAGTTGCCCTTCAATCTTCTTATCACTTAAAAGGACGATAAATATTTTTATTTTGGCTACATTCGAATAAGCTTTCTCCTAATCTTGTAGGACCATTGGTTCGATACGTTTACTCCTGAGAAAAAAAAAAAAATCAACACGCATCCGTAGTCTTTCTTCTGAAAAAAACGTACATTTCCGTAGATAGCATCTTGAAACCTTTGCAGTAGGGCTGTCTGATATGCTCAAGAGAATCAAGCAAATTTTCTGAGGCTCGTAGCGTTTGATGGGTAGGCCTAATATTCAACTTAATGAGTTTTACATGTTTGTAATCAGGTTTAAAAAATCTTTTGATATATCTGTTGTTATAAAAATTCTATTTTTTTAGTTTTGGTTACTATTGGGCCGTTTCGCTCCTTATTTGCAGTTTGTTACCATGAACTGTTTTATAGGGGAACATTTTAAGAAGTACTTAAACATTAATTTAAAAAAAAAATGGCAAATAAAATGGTCTTGGATTTTGTATTTCGAACTTTAGGTGTTCTTGAGACTAACAATATATATAAACAGGTCATCTGTGGTATTTTTGTCCTTGGGGTGGGGATGTTACGAAAAAAATTTTGTTCGAGGGGGAGGCGCTAAAAGAATTTGTTGTTTCTTGGGAAGCTAAGGCTTCTCTGCCTGCATTTTCAAGACCAGCTTACGAGTCGGAGAAATGGTTTTGTTAGTTTTTGAGGAGAAACAGTCTTTTTACCTGCATTTTTACCACCAGTGCAAGACTCGGAGTTTTTTTTTTTTGGGGGGGGGGGGGGTTCAAACCCGATTACGCCCTCCCTCTTATTTTGGCCCTGGTTATGAATTACGTTCGTAATACTATGGATATATCGTCAATGGTGTACTAATCTGGTATTGTATGTCCTATTACTGAAAAGTCAGTCGAAGAAATTAGTATAAACATAGGACTTACTTTCATCTTTTTAGTATCGTAAGTAATAACCTCTAAATAAAACTGATAGCATAAATGAATACTTTGGAATATTATATATGGTTTAATTCAGAAAGAAAAAAGTGACCACACCCTCCCGGCGCGTTTTGCCACCTTGGATTGTACATTGCTACAAACGCTTAGTTCCTTAACCTGCATCCATTAGTGGTTTGACTATGGAATCCGTGTTAATTATCATATAATCCCTTGAACACGCGTCTGCAAACAAATGCAAATATTCTAGAGGCTACTTGCTTAAAATGGGCCCTGCATTTAGCGTAATTCTTAAGTGAGAAAAAGTGTTTGTCCTTTCCATTTTAAAACAAATGGATTATCATGGGAAACTCTGAGAAGTTGGGTATTCCGCGATTTGACAAGTGAAGATACGCAATAAAAACTACTTGCCTCACCGACAGTTTTACATCTGGTGACTTCATTAAAACAGTAGAAAAACAGATAATGGGCATTTTTAATCTGCAACGAAATCATAATAAGCCGAAAATTCTCAGTTACTGATTATTCATCATCATTTTTCTCATTTTCAGTAATTGTTTTAAGTTTAAATCCAATCTGTTCGATTTGGGCCTAGCTTAGCTTTAAAAATGTTGACAATGTAAGTTGGCTGGTTGACTTTAAGCTGATAGGTCTAAGGGTGGCAGAGTTCTGTTTTTTTTTTTTTTTTTTTTTTTTTTTTTTTTTTTTTTTTTTTTTTTTACCCACATCTTATAACATCTGAAAAGACAAGTTTGCAGCAGTTTCTGACAGGCTTATAAAAGGAAACAGAGTCATCCAACTGTAGATTGTGTTGGCGATTTCTTTATGATGTTGGTGCTGTTTTCCGCTCTTTTAAGTATCTCATACTCTGCGACGTTGATTTATGCAGAGGAATCCTGTGCTACATGCTGAAATCCGCCCTTATAGTTTTTTCTTCTTTTGAATACTCTTTGTTCATCCTCCTCTCTTGATTATGGAGCCAGTAAAAACTTGTCCTCTGCCACAAACGTAATGCAATACGTTGGTTGAAGAAATTTTTAAATCTTGGACTTAACATACGCTATTGCCGTTAGTAACTTTAGCTTTGAAAAAAAGGACATAAATCACCCATGTGGCTCCATAAATTTAAGTGATTTTGAGTGGTTAGCAACTTCGTTGCTGTGACATCTATTGAAAAAAAACGGATAAAACTTTTAAGAAAAACGACATACTTGTAATTAACGATCCTTTTCATGTTTGGCGATGAGGGGTTGACACCTTACTAGTATATGTAGTTATTACGAAAATATTTGCGAAAAGTTGTGTCTTGACAACAAAAAGTGCCAACCGCGAATATCCCATCAAAATCAGAGCTGGTTTACGAGGTGTGGCTATAAAATATCGGGACTGATACTTCCAAAAAAGAAGTACGAATTCCCTAAAAGAGAACGACTGCAAGCCGTGCAGCCTGAAGCCTTCTCTTTCGAATGTTGCACCTCGTGCCTGTAAGCAAACTATTCTGGCCGGTGCCTTCGTTTGTATAACAGCTGGTATTTTTGTTCTGCCAAAAAAAGTGATAAATGTAAATAAATTTGCCCGATCTTTGAAAAAGGGGAGAAACACACCTTAAAAGTCATAGGGTGAACCAGGGTAATTCCGAACAGTGGGTAATTCCGGACACCCCCCCCCCCTTTATCTTGCTAACCTCTCGTTATATTTGTTTTGAGAAAATCACAGAGGTAGTGCCAAGACTCTAGTTTATGACTCACTATATACGATCGACAACAGCCAGCACGTGGGGTAGACAGTCAGTCTTGAATTGGAGTCGGTCGGAGAAACTTCGATGAAAAAGTACGTATGGTGTCAGTTTTTTTGCATATGCAGGTGAACGGTATAACTTACGGGTTTTGTTCTTTTACCATTCAAAATGGTTTTAATTAGGGCATTAGTGTGATTTTTTTGCAGATTTTTATCCCTAACGGTTTAGCCGTAGGTTGGGTGTCCGGAACTACCCGTTTTTTGACCCCAAACAGGGTAATTCCGGACAGATGGTGAGGCCATAATTCCGGACACAGAGGGGCTCTTCCGGACATGGTAAAATGTGATGCGATCAATTCCTTTTCATCGAATTTTGACCTCTGCCTCCTGGAACTGTGTTCTATCAGAGATTCTCGAGTTTCTAGCAATGTAGCATGAGTTTACTGAACTATTTTCAGGAAAAATAGTTTTTTCAGGGCTGATTATCTGCAATTTTCATTAGTTTGGGTTTCTTTCAGTGCAAACAACTTTTCTTCTTATACATTTTACTTGCCCTTGCTTTAACTTTCGGATGCCGAGGACACAGTACAGCCCAGAAGATCTGGACAAGGCGTTGGCAGAGGTGAAAATGGGTTTGCTGACAATCGGACTCGCAGCAGCGAAGTATGGGATTCCAAATTCGACGATTTCGGACCATTTGACTGCGACATCGTCGAAAGTGGGAGCAGGTAGACCTACACAACTGGATTTAGATGAAGAACTGACACTCGCAAAGTGCATCAAAACCATGGACAAGTGGGGTGTTGGACTATCCCGAATCGATATAGTCGCTCTTGTAGGCGAATATGTGAAGGTGAACAATATGAAAACTATTTTCAAAGACGGTGTTCCTGGTTGGGACTGGTGGAAATACTTCAAACAACGACACAACCTTAGTCTCAAGAAGCCTGAAACCAATGAGAATTCAAGATACAAAGCCGAAAATCTGTTCTTGATCTACGGATTTTTTTGCTTCTCTCAGAGACGTTGAATGAACTTGAACTCCTCGATAAGCCCCACTTGGTGTACAACCTGGACGAGACGAGCTTCTGTACTGATCCTTCGAGAACCAAAGTTGTAGGACAGAAGAACTCGCCAAGTTTCCGCCGAACTGCTGGAACAGGGAGAGAAAACACAACAGTTCTCGGTTGCATCAACGCTGCAGGGGCAATTCTTCCCCCCCCCCCTGATCATATTCAAAGGCAAATCTGTGTGGTCCACTTGGACATCCGATGACGCTTTACCTGACACATCATATGCTGCGACAGAAAGGGGTTGGATGACGGCTGACGTGTTCAACAACTGGTTCAAAGGCCAGTTCATTCCTAGCGTTGGGCAAGAACGTCCAGTTCTGCTTCTTGTTGACGGTTATGGCTCTCATTTGTCGCTGCAAGTTGCAGCTTGCAATGAATGAAAACACCACGATTCTGAAGCTGTCACCCCATACGACACACATGCTTCAAGCTTTAGACGTTGGCGTTTTTAAGGCTTTCAAAACCACGTATGACCAATGGCTAACCAAATGGACAAGGAAAAATGTTGGAGAGAAGCTACAGAAAGCAGATTTTGTCAAGATGATAGGTGAAATTTGGAAACAAGCAGATCCAATTCTAATCCAGAAAGCGTTTGCATCAACTGGAGTTTATGATCCTAGCATACCAGAGAGAGCCAACCGTGCGAAAATCAGCAGAGAGCGGTTTGACCCACAGAAACTCAGGGCTTACGATGCCTTTCTTGAAGAAAAGAAAAGAGAACAAGCAAAGAAACCAGCAGAGAAGTCAACAGCCGATAGGATTAGTGTTAGAGAGAAAGTCCAGAGAGAAAGTGACAATCTGACCGTCAACATCAACATTTCTTCCCCTGAGAAGAAACCATCAACTCCAATGAAGAAGACCTTTGAAGAGCTCCTGTTAGAGAGTAAGAAGAGAACCGAGAAGTGAACCAGGGTAGAGCAAAAAGATCACTCAGAAAGCTGCGGAAGTGAACACTTCTAAGGTGTATTTAGAGCAACTTAAGAAGCAGCAGGAGGAAAAGGAAAAGGCAGACAGGAAAAAGGGTGTGGGAAAGAAAAACAAAGCGAAAGAAATCGGTGATACCCAGACCTCTGGTGCCAAAAGCAAAAAGATGAAGCTCTCACGAGAAGCGAACTCCCCAGTTCTCTTTTCTGACACCGAAAGCAAGTCCGAGATACCGTACGCTGGCACCGATGATGACATTTCTCTTGAAGAGACGTGTGTTCTTGATGACCTCGATCAGCCTGGCCCTAGCAAGAAAAAGATCGAAACGAAGCTTGACCATTATTATGCTGTGTATTACGACGACTCACCTTATTTTGGCAGAATTGTTGACTTTGTTGATGAAGGGGTCGTTAGGATGAAGTTTCGAAAGCTCGACTCAGCAGCGACGTACGAGTTTCGCTGGCCCAAGAACGATGACATCACAGACGTCGCAGAAGAGTTTATCTTGGGAGGACCCCTCACTCTGAAGGGCACTGGGCCCTTCACTATAAGCGAGCATCGCGAAATGGTGAAACGCCACAAGGAAAGGAAGAAAATCTGTGGAAAAAAGCAGTGATCACCTAGTTCCTCTGTGTTTTGCTTTTAAACTTGCTTTTATCAGTATTTGAAGTCGTCTTTTTTATTATTTTTCCCTTATTTTTAATATACGAATTTCAAGGAAGTTAGCAGATGGATTCTATAGTCACAGGAGATGAAGGCCCATGCTTTCAGAAGACTATTTAAATGCTGGCTCGTGGTGGTATAATCACTTTATTATCAGTTTATCGTGAGAATCCATGGTTTGACACATTGGAAAAACGAGATTTGATTTTCAGAAAAACAAAATCACGACTGCAAAGCTGAATAACTCCGCTAGTTCGGAAGGTACGCGCATGAAATTTGGAAGAAACATAGATTCTGGGGTGCTTATACCACCAACTGAAGCTAAGATTTTTTACTCCTTCAGGTACAAAGATATTGACCTCGTCTGGAATTACCCATTTTTGGAGGCTAATTCCGGACACCGTGAGAAAATTTCAAATGAGGTCACCAACCCCCTTTATAGTTTGAATTTCGGAAGTTTCTAGCTCTTGTATGAAAGCTTACAGTCCGAACTTTCATAAGAATCCGATTTTACGACGAGTTTTTAAGTCTGCTGGCAGGAGGAATTTTTTTAATAAAAAAAAAAAAGGTCAAAGTGTCCGGAATTACCCTGGTTCACCCTAACTCATAAAATCCTAATGAAAGCCATACCATCAGATTCAGCGTATCATAGAACCCTACTGTAGAGATGAAGCTCTTATCTGCAAAAATGTGGGATTTGTATTTTTTTTTTTTTTTTTTTTTTTTTTTGCCAGAAGAAAGTTCGTGGATGCCTGTTTCTCTCTCTCTCTTTCTCTCTCTCTCTATTAATATGTTTTAATATGGAGAGAGAGAGAGAAAAAAAAAAAAAAAAAAAACTTTTTAAAATAATTAAAACGTATAAATTTAGGTTGCAACATATACATTTGAGTTCAAATGGCTGGAAACCCAGTATGTTTTTAATCCCTTCTTTCTAGTTTGGAAATTTCTTGAGTTTATCATTCTTTTTCTGTGCTTGGAATAGACACAGAACAACCGTATTATGTTTGCTAGCTAAACTTTAAAATTTCTCTCAAGATATAACATATTGAAGCTTAACCTTTACTTCTGTGATCATTAGAAAGACGTTTCCTGACAAGAAAATGAACTTTTGAACTAAGAGACATGGAGTTTTTCTCATCCCTGTATGACAGTTCTTGATGACCTGATGAAATTATCAGTATTTTTTAAACTCTTTCTGATATATACCATTCAAATGTTTCGAGGTATTAACAGCTTCAACGTCAAAGTGCATTAAAAAAAAAAGAAAAAACAAATATATGTAACAAATGTAAGGATAGCGAAAGACTTGAAAGTAGTAACCGGCTGTTAGACCGTTGTCAACTATGGTTACAATGGGCTTGAAATGTCACCTAGTTCTTCCATCTGTCATTGGTACCTGTTATGACTTTGATACTAACCATCAAATAAATGGAAAATAAATGACAGGTTTTATATTATGGAGGTATTCATCAGCATGGGCAATTTAGGCGACGAGGGACTTGCAACTTTTCCTAGTTGTTGTACCTACTAATGGTTTGTGATATGTATTAAATAAGACAAACAAGTTTCTTCAACTAAAAGTAAGGAGCAACGTTAATACTTTAAAAGAACAGAAATCTACCTATGTCAGGGGGGTTGCCCCCTTGTCAATTCCTAGCTCTTTACGCTAAAGTTTGGATTCTGTCCCAATTCTATAAGAATGACTCCTGAATCACAAAGGCCGTTTAATTATAATTCATTAAAAAAAGCTTTTTCCACAAAATTTGTTTTTCAAACAAAATTAAAGATTTTCATTAAACCTAAAATTAGCAAAAATAAAATCAAATAATCTACCAAGCGTAAAACTACCACAAGTCAGTATCGATAAATAAATGAAACCCAAAACGAACAGAAATCATAGACAGCGCAATCGTGCTGCCTAAGTAAAGAACGATGTTGGCACAATGTATTATTTATTTGTTCTAGACCAGGGCACTTCGTATCGAAGGAGTTGTCGTAGAAACTTCGAAAAGGGCTCATTCGATTGGAAATTCGAGCGGCTAGTGCCCCTTTTAATAGTCGAAAGTGATTGGAAGGCAACTAACACCTCTTCCACGGCCACCCTTTCCCCAAACACATCCAATCAAAACAGCCGTCAGGGTAAGGGTTGTAAGTTATGCCCTCGGGACACATACGATTTTTATAGAAAGCGTTGTCCTAGAAACTTAAAAAAAAGGCTCATTCGATTGGAAATTCAAAGGGCTAGTGCCCTTTTTCATAATCGAAAGTGATTGGAGGGCAACTAACCCCCCTCTCACGCCCACCCTTTCCCCAAACAGAGACAGAAAGAGAGAGAGAGAGAGAGAGAGAGAGAGAGAGAGAGAGAGAGA
>JAQQPU010010122.1:3602-14374 GCA_029168905.1 Artemia sp. Kazakhstan ARC1039 | reverse complement strand
CTGGTGCTTTGTATTCTGGGGCTGGGTAGGCTGGTGCCTTGTATGCTGGCGCCTTGTATTCTGGTTTAGGATATGAGGGTGTTTTGTATTCTGGAGCTTTGTAGGTGGGTTTATACTCGGAGTATTTAGCTTCACCAGTATACTGGACATCAGCATTGTATCCGTTGGCGTCGGCAGTGTAGGTTACTGTCTGGACACGTCCGTCTGGGAGGAGAACACGGTAACTTCCCTTGGTGTAGCCTTTGTCGTCTGTGACCTGCTCATGTGCATAGTCATTGTATGTGTAGTCATCCTTTACGGCCCAGGCGAATTCATACGGAGCATGCCCATCGTTGTACTGCGAGAAAAAGAACAGTCAAGTCAACAACTTATTGAATACAATTGTAATATAATAAAAGAAACTACTTGAAATTTAATTTATAAAACAGGATTTTATTCGTATAATTAGCTAGACGCTAAATTTTGTTTCTCCCTGTCAATACGGGCTTAAGGCGCTTTTCGTTTAAACCCAATTAGTGTTGTTTATTAAAAAGATTTGAATTTTATGAGGACTTTATTTTTTAATATACTTCAGTATTAAACAAATTTGCGACCAATAAGACTGGTCAAATCTTAATTAAGATTCTTATTCTTTCAAAAATTATTTACTTGTAGTAGTTTTAGATGTAAGATGGTTGATTTTCCATTTCTGGAATTTGTTCATACTTGGGTGTCTCACTTGCAAGCTAGATTTCACTGTATTGATTCATTGTCTTTATAGCCGCTGCTAGTTGAAACAAGAGACGGTGAATTTTTTTCAGTTGAAAAATTTACGAGAATTTTTTTAAAATAAATATGATTTGCCCGTCCGAGTAATTTTGAACCTTTCGAACAACTTTTAGTCGCTTAAACAGGGAGGAGACGTCTTTGACCTTGATTACAGATCACAATCCTGATCCCACAGGTTAGTGGCTCAAAAGATTTTGAGAGATATTAAAGCCTTTAATGAGGAGAAGTATAATGTCATCGGTCATCTGATTGTTCTATGGGTTAACCAACTGTGTAACTGGTCGGCTCTGCACCTAAGATTTAGATTCGGGGGAGGGGCAATCACGGAACTAAACTTTTTTGGTATGTTGTACCCATTAAATAACCATAAAGTACAGATTTCTTTGTAAGTTCCATATTTACAGATGGGGATGGAGTTGAACTCACTAAGCCCCTGCTGGCCAGAGTTTTCTGAAGATAATAATCATTTAATTGCAATTTTGTCAGTATAAAATAACTGATGGTACTGAGAATCTTGATATAAAGGATTGTGTATTTCCCTATAAACAAACCCTTATTTCATGGGTCCAAAATTAATGGAATAGCTATTGATCAATCTAGATAACTTATTTTATGAGTTCGGCACCAAACCCAGTGTCGTAATAGTTGTTATCATTTTTTCAGTTGTGTACCCAGATATGTTAATCTGGCTACTGTTCACAGTCCGTAACGAGTAAAACCTACATGTAAATATATGTAATGCCAAATGTGAATTTGTTTGGGTTAATTCTCCGATTTCTTCATTATCGTCACTAGCTTCAAAACTTTTGGAATAAATTAGTCGATACTTTGATAGAAGAAGAGGAGAAGATAGGCGATATTTTATTAAATAAATGTCACCTACATAAATTTGCATAAACTCATAATAACTTAATGTAATCATTGGTAATGATAAGGGAAAAAAAGAATTAATTAGAACTGGTCCGCTTGGTGGCGCTGACATGGAATATAGCCATTATAGTAAATTAAGATTTTTAAGTAGTATCGTTGCAGTATGGTTGCAGCGGTAGATACAACCTAGTAAACAACGGATTCTAGCCCATTAGTAACCAAAAATGTAAAAGCGCATTTTGAAAAGAACTGTTAAGTGAGTAAGAATTATCATTTGAAGTTGATGCAGAAATTTTAGCTGTTATTTCCGTTAGTCTTGATGGTAAAAGTTTATTGCAAAAGCTAATTTATGGGAATTGCGAAAAATAGCCTGAATACCCTTGAAAACGTTGTTGGGTACAAATGAAAACTGCACCATTGGAATCGTAATAGCCGGAAACCCTATGTAGGAGAATTGAAGTTCCCATCTAAGGCGAAAAGGAAAATTACTTTTTCGCATGGGAAGCAGTGACGCGGTTTTTTTTTCAGAATAGGGATGTATTTTTATTTCTAGCTCAGTAGGAAAAATATTTACCGAAGAATCAAGGTCGTACCCAGGATTTTTTTTTCGGATGGGGTTTTACTCAAAAAAGTTTTTCGCATACAAAATTTGTTTATATCCATTTTTGTTACGTTTTTACGAGTCAAACATTTCGGGGGGAGTCAAACCCCCTACCCCCCTCCCCCCTCTGGGTACGGCCTTGCGAAGAATGAAAAACAGTCACTGATTTTTTTGTAAAGGAATTGATAATGGAACTGTATTACCTAGTAAACTTTCTGCCCGTTTAAATTAATAGAAAAAATTTAACTTTGTTTTCTATCTCAAGAAAGGATATGAAGCTGGTGGAGCTTTTTTAATGCAATCGGAAACTTTCAATTCCCTACTATTTTTGTTTTGTTCTTGTCAAAATATTTCGAAGTTTTTTTTATAGAATTGGGTGTTCTGTATTACCTAGTAAACTTTCTGCCCGTTTAAATTTATCGAAAAAATTTAATTTCGTCTTATATCTCAGAAAAGAATATGAAGCTGGTGGAGCTTTTTTTTTTCAGTGTAATCGGAATCTTTCAATTTTTTACTACTTTTGTTTTTTTTTGTCAAATATTTTAAAGTTTTTTATGTAGAATTGGGCGGTCTGATTATGCAACTTCTTATGCTGAACGGAGATATTTAATCAGATTTCTCTATTGTCTTCAGGGCTGTGTTATAATTTATAATGTTAGGATTTTATTCTTAGTGAAAATTTCGATGTATGTTTAAAAACTTCAGCAAACGTAATACATTTCATGGTGTCGAAGCTTCATTTTTTTTACAGGAAAAATAGGTTTGTATAAAAACCGATACTTACATCGGCCGCTTTGTAGGCTGGCTTATATTCAGCTTTGTACTCCGGTTTAGGATAATCCTGAGGGGCAGCAAATGCAGCAGCAAACAAAGCACAGACAACGAATGCCTAAAATTGAAAAATGAATATGAAACTGATCAAAGGGGAAGGCCTTTAGTCAATTTTTTTTTAATATTATTATTTTATAAGGAGCTTATCTGGATCTTCATTTGGTAAATCCACGAAATCAAATAGAAGATGCGGTGTTAGTGCTTTAAGTTTGTGGAATTTCTGATCTTATGTACACATTGGGTTTTACATGGGCAGCTACCCCCAACTGCCTTCTCCTGTTGGCACTCTTGCTAGAAGCACGAAGTCCAGTACTATCGTGGAAGATAAGATTTACTTTTCTTTAAATACACATACAATATGACCAGTGGCGGATCCAGAGGGGCGAGGGGGCGCCCGCCCCCCTAACGTTGTCTAACGTAGTGTAATTCACTTAATTAACGCAAGTTTGCGTTAATTTAACCTAACGCAATTTTATCGGATCAACCTATTTCCCCCCCCCCCCCCCCAAAAAAAAGCCCTGGATCCGCCCTTGAATATGACATGTTATTTTTTCCCCCAAAGGCTCATTGGCATGTAAAGAAGGGGGAAGACAAAAAAGGGGTAAAGAGCAAAAAAGAGAAGAGAAGAAAATATAAATAAAATAAAAACTATACATGTACACGTGTATGCGTGTATTCGTGATCTTTCTAAAATTACATATTTGTAGTTCGTACTGTAGTTTTTAAGCAAAAATAAAATTTGCATGTCCTTTTTCAGCTAGTCTGTGCATATTGTGCTCAAATCTGGTCAAAATCGTTAAAAATGAGCAATCTTCTAAGTTGTTTTTACAGCGACTAGTTAAAGAAGAATCATCTTCGGGACTGACGTTAGCGTTGAACTATGGGTATAACTTCGAACAGCATAAACTATTAGTTAAATATTTTACTTGTTCAGAAGCCAAATTATTTAAGTGCTAAACCACCAAGTGGGGTAAATTCCCTGGATTTTTAATGTTTACTCATATATGTTATCATGAAGACAGCGAGTAATTTTCAGTACAGTAATTTTCAGTACAAGAAGCCAAAATGGGTTCTTAAAAAATAATTTAGTATTCGACTGCCAAAATTTGGTTTGTCACTTATAAAAAATGAATTTTATCTTTAGGGGATACCCGTATGCCCGCACGAAGTTTTACATCAATCGAGTGCTTTGAAAATAGAGCCCTGAAGTCCTTTGGTGGCGCATTGGGTTTGACCTTAGCTTGGTAATACGGGACCCAAAGATCGAACCCAGCTGTGGCAACACACTGCAGGGCCGGCGCAGGGACCTTAGTAGTCAAGAAGCGTCGTTAATCCGATTACTATACGTTACTGGAGCTAATAAAAATGTAAAAAGTGGACTTGATCCATTTTTTTCTGAAAGGCTGAGATTCTTCCCAAAGGCTGAAAATTTCTTATGAAACTTGATCAAAAAATATATTATTACTGACGGAAATACATAACAGCAAATATATACTTACTTTCATTTTAAATGAGTGTTGTAGGGTTTAAACTCTAATTAAAACTGATGCTATGAATGAATTGTTCTGGACGTTATATAGGGTGCAATTCAGAAGAAAAAAAGAGACCACACCCTCCCGGCAATTTTTACCACCTTGAATTGCAATTATTATAAACGCTTAGTTCCTTAACCTACTCATATTAGTGGTTTCAATCAGTGTTAATTATCATCAAATCACCGGATCATTATTGAATCAAGTAAATTCATAATGCTTCGAAAAGAGTAATCCAATTTTGTATTGTACACTAGAACTTTTCTTATTGTGATTTGGGTTTTTCTAAGCGATATTCAGTATCTAACGACAATATTCCACTAGTCTTGAGTCTTGACAGCTATATTTTCTATATTATGAAACGTTGTGCATCCCCCCGTTTCAGTAATATTTCTGTTGGGAGGTCGTTCATCATTTCTTTTGATTTGTGGGCCGAAGGAATTACCAATATATATGCAATTTACTGTTTGCAATAAGGCTCAGGCTTGAAACCTCGTTAAACTCAATGTGGAAGGCTGCTCTTGCTTACCACATGCTGTGTTTTGCAGGTTGAGAACTCTTTTTCTGTAAAAAATGTATTAAACGCTGATTACCATACATTAAAATATTTCAGCTCATGAGAAAAACGTATGTAAAACAGCCTGGTGTAAAAGGAGGTATGTTGTAGAAACACTAGTCCCTCTTGTTTACATTCCTGATTGCTTGAATGTTAGTGGTTAATTCTAAAAAAATAAAAAATCCGGCATAGAACTACTCGGAAGTTTTTATTGTTGATTTTGTAGAGAGACTTTGTCTCAAGTATATCAGACGTATGGAGGTGACAGCAGAAGGCCCAAAGTCATGAACATAGAGCCATAGTGTAATCAACTCATGAACATTTAGAACAGATTGTGCACAACTCCGTGTATCCAAAATGTTTAATAGTGGATGCTACCACTCATTTCAGGGTAGCATCCACAAAGCTCAACTAAATGTTGCAACTCATTTTGTTGGGGAAGGGTGTTTTCTTCCTAATGAGAAGAATTTTTTTCTCACTGCTTACTGAAGCAAACAAATTGTTTTGTAATTAGCCTACTAATCTTCTTCTTCTTTTGAAGTTATTGGCCAATTTTTCTTGTGCCAAATGTTTGCCGTAATGCTCCTCATAATCGTCCATGTCAAGGTTATACCGCGTTTAAATAATATTTTTTCGAAAAATCTGATTATCGATAATGCTGTACTTGACTTACTTGACTTAAGGCTCCTGCCGAGGGTTCGGCGTAGAGAACGATGAGACTAGGCGCCTCCAGGTTGACCTATCGCTTGCCAGGATCGCAGCTTCTTCCACCGGGATGTGGGCTTGGGTGAGGAATTCATTGGCTTTGTCTTTCCACCTAGTGGGTGGGCGTCCTCTGGGTCGTTTCCATCCGTGTAGGGTGGGGTCGAAGTCAAATGCGACCCGTGCTGGGGCGTCGCGTGGCATGCGAAGGAGGTGGCCGTACCACCGAACAGTACGCTGGGCGAGCTGCGTCGAGAAAGGAGTTTGAGCCGTACGTGATAGGAGAGTCTGGTTGCTAACGAAGTCAGTCCAGTGAAGTCTTTCGATTCTTCGGAGATGTTTCGTCTGAGCGACATCGACGGCGCTAAGGATAGATTTGGCAGCTGGCCATGTCTCCGCTCCATACAGCAGGACGGTGCTGACTGACGCATTGTAGATGCGCATTTTGGTAAAGTGGCTTATGTTTGGCTTCCGCCAGATGCTGCTAAGCCTCCCGACAAGTGCTGAAGCTTTGGCAATTCGAGATGTAAGCTCTTTCGTGATCAAGCCATCGTTCGACAGAATAGATCCCAGGTAAGTGAAGTCTTCAACCACATCTACTCGGTTGCTTCCGATGTTGACTTCCTTTACAGTAGAACGGGACGTGGGGGGCTCAAGGAGCATAACTTTGGTTTTCTGCCAGTTGATCTTCAGTCCAACTTTCGAGGCTTCTTCTGAAAGCAACTGGAGAGCTTTGGTCATCTTATCGACGGTGCTCGCAACTAGCGCTATGTCGTCGGCGAAGTCAGCATCAGAGAGTACCCGGTCTCCGAACTGAAGACCGAATTGAAGGCGATTCATCGTGCTGGCCATAAAATGGTCTATGACGCAGTTGAAAAGCTCGGGAGCGGCGGTGCAGCCTTGCCGGACGCCAGTCTTCACCGGGAATGTGGGACTGCGTCTTCCATTTACTTGCACGCAGCTTTCCGTATCCTCATACAGCTTTTCAAAGAGTGAGCAATATTTCTTGGGTAGACCCGTAGTTCTTAGTATCAGCCAAAGTGAACGGCGATCAACAGAATCGAAGGCAGCCTTAAAGTCCACGAACGCGATGTACGCTTTTTGGTGGAACTCCCGCGTCTTCTCGATCAACTGGCGCATAGTAAACATTTGCTCTGTCGTCGATCTGCCGGGCATGAATCCGGCTTGCTGGACTCTTCTCTTTCTACGCAAAAAGGTGGAACACCAGTCCAGGAGTGACATGGCGAAGAGTTTACCAGGAACGGAGAGAAGCGTGATTCCACGATAGTTGGAGCAGATTTGACGGCTGCCCTTACGTTTCCAGAGCGGCAATATGATGCCAGCACGCCAGTCATTCGGTATGCTTTCCGTCGTCCATACAGCTGAGAAGAGTATCTGGAGCCACCGAATCATGGCTGCACCCCCGTACTTGAGGAGTTCTGCAGAAATGCCACAGACGCCGGGGGCTCGATTATTATTTAACCGTTTTACAGCATTTCGGATCTCAAAGGTGGTAAACGGTTGCGATACGAGGTAGGAAGTAGCCTCGGGTGTAGTCATTGCTGCTTGAATCAGATCAGGGTCGGGATGAGCAACTGCCTCGGCATTCAGAAGCGTTGAGAAGTGACTGCTCCAGGCAGAGAGTTGCCCTGCCTCGTCATCCGACATGCTTCCGTCAGCAGAAAAATCACGGCTCACGGTGGAAGTCCTCTCTACCGTCAGCTCGCGGAGGTGTTTGTAGAGGGAGCAGGTGTCTCCTTTTCTCGAGGCATCTTCAAGATCGCTGGCTTTCTTGTCGACGAAGGTCTTCCTGTCACTATGCAGTAGGCTATTGCGCAGGCCATTGAGTCGTCTGTACTCTGGCATATTCTTTGCTAAACGGGCCTTCCGGCGCAGCTCGATTACAGACAGAGTCTCCTGGGATACCCAGGGTTTATTCTTGTGTCTGCTGCGGCCAATGGTACTGCCAGCAGAATCGAGTATGTTATCTTTGAAAGACTTCCAGGCTACTTCAGGGTCGTCCAGAACTTGGAGGCAGCTAAACCGGTTAGAGATATCGAGAGCATACTTCTGTTGCATCTGAGATGTAGCCAGACTACTCAGATCAAGCTTGGGAGGCCGTCTTTCTTGTCCTTGTGCTCTCAGGCGTAGTCTGAGTGTGGCGACTACCATCCTATGGTCTGTGTTTCCAAGCTCGGCCGACCTATAAGTCCGGCAATTTGTTATGGACGAGCGCCAGCGACCCGAGATCATAACATAATCGATCATCTTCTTTGTCTGGCCGTCGTTACTATACCAAGTGTATTTGTGTATATCTCGTCTCTGAAAGAGCGTGTTTGAAATAACCAGATTATGTATATTGCAGAGCTGGAGGAGTCTTTGTCCGTTGTCATTCAGTGAATCTGGAGTCACAGGGCCGAGAACACTTCTCCACATGCCCTCCCTGTCATTTACCGTCGCGTTAAGGTCTCCCAGAAGAGTGACGATGTCGTGGGGTGGGACTCTTGACAGGGTTGCTGAGAGCTCCGCGTAGAACTGATCCTTCACTTCCGCAGAACTAGGATTGGTGGGAGCATAGCATACAATAATTGTCCACTTTCCATGCTTGTGCTTGAGCTGAGCCATCAGTATTCTATCTGAAATTTGTTTATAGGAGAGAAGGCATCTCTTGGCTCTAGCGTTCAGCGCGAGGCCTACACCATTTGTCTTGCTTTTTGGGTCACCAGACCAGATCAGGTGATATCCTTCACCAATATCCTCGGACTCTCTTCCGACAAGGCGGGTTTCCGTAAGGCCAGCCACAGCTATATTGAAGCGTTTTAGCTCATAGGCAAGCATTGATTTAGCTCCAGGAAAGTTGAGTTTGAGTACGTTCCAGGTGGTGAGTCGTATTCCACCCTCGTCAATAAGGTTCATTCGATGGTCTAAAATCAGTCCAGGGACATGCTGGGGTCGTGGAAGGTAAAGGGGGGGTAGGTCATCTGAGGCAGTATCATCGTTTTTCGTTGCGGTAAAATTTTTGGGTGGAGGGTTGCAGGCCCAACCGACCCTAGGCCTGGGATCTAATTAGAGCTAGGACTTGCCTAGATACTGAAAGTCCCTGGGGTGGGCTCCACCCACCTCATAAGGTTGAGGCTGCCCATTAACATGGAGCGTTTAGTTAGGGAAAACCCCATATCCAGAGGCACGTGGTCAGCAGACATAATCTGCCTCATTCCGGACGAACTCCATCCGCCTATAATGCTGTACAATTTTTCTTTTAATGATCGGACGTCTGCACGCTATAAGATCCTTAAAATTCCACAAAGGGTCATTTTTGTGGTCCACTGATTCGTACAACGACTTTTCAAGTAATAACTTTTCAAGTAATAGCTTTTCAAAAGAAACAGAAGATAAGCTATTGCTTGTAATTGCAAATTGCATTGTAAAAGTTACATATGGACGCCCTAAAGTTTTAAAAATAGTTAGGTGTACGTTTTTAGAAAATGATTATGACAGGATTGAACCCTTCAAAAAATTTAAAGAAAGAAAGGGACTGTGGGATCCTTAGTTCAATTGGTCTAATTTCTCGAGTTTACAAATTTTAACCAAATTTTAACTCACTAATATGTTGAATGTTCAATTGATAGTATTCCGGTTGAGAGTCTTTCTTTTCCTATCACATTATTTTAAAATTTAGCTTTGAATTTTGCTCTTCTATGATATTTTTTTTTATTTTCTGCCCTTCATTTATAGCTCCATTTTCTTTAATTTGTATGTTTCATAAGATGAGAGAATTTTATAAAACTCAGATGAACATAATCGGTCTAACAATTACTGTAATTTTTCAGATGACCAATGGTCCGCAGTGGGAATATATGCGGTCAAAAATTTCATTCAATGGGTTAACGGGAATATTGAAGGTAAAGATTTAGGCATTAAACTTATGCCTCGTAAAGGAATTCAATTATATTAAATGAACAAAGGCCAATTGATCTTGAGAGGAACCTGGGAAGGTCGGACGTGGTTCACCAATGTTTCTTACCAATTTCTCAGAAGTGTCATGTTAACTCTTGACCAGACATTTGAACAATACATTAGTACTAAGTTGGTGTTTTTTTATCATTATTTTTTTTTCTTTTTGCAAAGTTGATTCTTATGAAACCTATCAAGTGTCACTAAAGGCCTTAAACGAGGAGTCTCTAAAGGAAAAAATGAAAGTCATTGATAAGTAGGTCCAACGTTTTTTTGGGGACCCTAAAGACTTGATAGACTTTGCATAAATCTAGAAACTCTTCCAAGTTCAAGTTCCATTTATTTCCATAAAAAAACAATAACAAAAACAATATCCCAAAAACAAAAAAAAATTATTTTTGCTGCTTTTTTTATTTACCTTGAGGGAGGGGTTTGAACTAACCTTGGGAGGAGTGGTATTTCCTCACCATCTCCTCCTGTCCTCTGTAAAAAGAAAAAATTGTTATTGGGCTTGTAATGATCAATCTAACTATAATAATTTCAGAACCAGCGCAAAAAAAAAAAAAAACATGGTTGAAATTAAGGAAGCTGTCTGTGTTACGACCCAGTGAACCTTTTGATGACATCAGGTCGGACAAACTGGTTCCCAGGGATGTAAATTTATAGATAAAATTTTAATTTATAACTTTTTTAAAAAGGCCAGTGTATGTATCCCGAATTATGCCAAAACTTCTAATTCTTTGATAAAAATTGACGATGGAAAAAGTACAAAAGCCGCTGTTTATTAATTTATTAAAAAAAAAAGTTTTTCCGAGGGAAGTCAAGAGCGAAGTTGAAACTTAAAACGAACAAAAATTATTGCTCCACAGCCTATCTAACATATATCAATAAAACTAGTGCAAGTAAATCAACGGGTGATATTTCCCTATGTTTATAGAGGTGACCGGCGTTATCCACC
>JAQQPU010010121.1:0-19047 GCA_029168905.1 Artemia sp. Kazakhstan ARC1039 | reverse complement strand
TAGTTTAGAGTTTTAGTTTGATATTAGCTTACAGTTTTAGTTAGAGTATAGTTTATTTTAGTTGTAGTTTAGAGTCTAGAGTTTCAAATTAGACTCTCAACACTTAGAGTTTTAGTTAGAGTTATAGTTTAGTTTAGTTGTATTTGTGATTTTGGACTTGTAGTTTAGTTTTAGCTAAACGTTTTAGTTTAGAATTTTAGCCTAGAGTCTTAGCTTAGAGTTTTTCGTTTTACTTTTAGTTTAGTTTAGTATTAGTTAAGAGTTTTAGTTTAGAATTGTAGTTTAGTTTTAGTAAAGAATTTTAGTTTAGAGTTATAGTTTAATTTAATTTTAGTTAAGAGTTTTAATTTAGACTTTAGAGTTTTAGTTTAGAGTTTAGAGTTTTAGTTAGAGTTATAGTTTCGTTTGATTTTTGTTAAGAGTTTTAGTGTAGAGTAATAGTTTAGTTTTAGTTAAGAGTTTTAGTTTAGAGTTTCAGTTTGGTATTAGCTTACAGTTTTAGTTAGAGTTATAGTATTTAAGAGTTTTAGTCTAGAGTTTAGAGTTTTAATTTAGAGTCTTAGCTTAGAGTCTTAGCTTAGAGTTTTAGTTAGAGTTACATTTTAGTTTAATTTTAGTTAAGAGTTTTAGTTTAGACTTTAGAGTTTTAGTTTAGAGTTTAGAGTTTTAGTTAGAGTTATAGTTTAGTTTAATTTTTGTTAAGAGTTTTAGTTTAGAGTTGTAGTTTAGTTTAGTTTTAGTTAAGAGTTTTAGTTTAGAGTTGTTGTTTAGTTTTAGATATGAGTTTTAGTTTAGAGTTTTAGTTTGATAGAGTTGTAGTTTAGTTTTAGTTAGGAGTTTTAGTTTAGAGTTTAGAGTTTTAGTTAGAGTTATAGTTTAGTTTAATTTTTGTTAAGAGTTTTAGTTTAGAGTTATAGTTTAGTTTTAATTAAGATTTAGTTTACAGTTACAGTTTGGTATTAGCTTACAGTTTTAGTTAGAGTTATAGTAGTTAAGAGTTTTGGTTTAGAGTTTAGAGTTTTAGTTTAGAGTCTTAGCTTAGAGTTTTAGTTATAGTTTAGTTTAGTTTTAGTTAAGAATTTTAGTTTAGAGGTGTTGTTTATTTTTAAGTAAGAGTTTTAGTTTAGAGTTTTAGTTAGAGTTATAGTTTTAGTTTAGTTTTAGTTTAGAGTATAGAGTTTTAATTTAGAGTGTTAGCTTAGAGTTTTAGTTAGAGTTATAGTTTACTTTAGTTTTAGTTTAAAGTTATAGTTTAGTTTAGTTTTAGTTAGGAGCTTTAGTTTAGACCTCTAGTTTAGTTTTACTTAAGGGTTTTAGTTTAGAGTTTATAGTTTTAGTTTACAGTTTTACTTTAGAGTTTTTGTTAGAGTTAAAGTTTTAGTTTTGTTTTAGTTAAGAGTTTTAGTTTAGATATTGGAGTTTTAGTTTTGAGTCTTAGCATAGAGTTTTAGTTAGAGTTATAGTTTAGTTTAGTTTTTATTCAGAGTTTTAGTTTAGAGTCTTAGCTTAGAGTTTTAGTTAGAGTTATAGTTTAGTTTAGTTTTAGTTTAGAGTCTAGAGTTTTAATTTATAGTGTTAGCTTAGAGTTTTATTTAGAGTTATAGCTTACTTTAGTTTTAGTTAAGAGTATTAGTTTAGACTTATAGTTTAGTTTTAGTTAAGAGTTTTAGTTTAGAGTTGTAATTTAGTTTTAGTAAAGAGTTTTACTTTAGAGTTGTAGTTTAGTTTTTGTTAAGGGTTTTAGTTAAAGTTTCGATTTTTAGCCTAGAGTCTTAGCTTAGAGTTCTAGTTAGAGTTATAGTTTAGTTTAACTTTAGTTAAGAGTTTTAGTTTAGACTTCAGAGTTTTAGTTTAGAGTTTAGAGTGTTAGTTAGAGTTATAGTTTAGTTTAATTTTTGTTAAGAGTTTTAGTTTAGAGTTATAGTTTAGTTTAGTTGTAGTTCATAGTCTATAGTTTCAAGTTAGACTCTCAGCACTTAGAGTTTTAGTTGGAGTTATATTTATTTTAGTTTCAGTTATGTGTATTTGGACTTGTAGTTTAGTTTTAGCTAAACGTTTTAGTTTAGAGTTTTAGCCTAGAGTCATAGCTTAGAGTTTATTCCTTGCACTTTTAGTTCAGTTTAGTTTTAGATAAGAGTTTTAGTTTAGAGTTTCAGTTTGGTATTAGCTTACAGTTTTAGTTAGAGTTATAGTAGTTAAGAGTATTAGTTTAGAGTTTAGAGTTTTAGTTTAGAGTCTTAGCTTAGAGTTTTAGTTAGAGGTGTAAAATTCGTAATAGTCGAGTTGATTTAGCTCTTTAATATGACCCAAGCACCTGTAAATACAACAATATAAGCGCACAAGCAGAGCAAAGCAAAGCAGCACTAAATATAAGCACATAACAAAAACAACACTTAAACTAATAAGCAAGCGAGCTCAGCGGGATGCTATATCTTCCTTCTTCCGAGCGTGCTATTGTCTCTATAAGTTTAACCTGATGGGTTTGATTATCGTTCTACCAGATCTTGTTTGCGTCACTCTGCCTCTGTCCGGGACTGATCTCGTGTGTTGTTGCGCTACAGCGCTAGTAGGGGTGGTGGCACTATTTCTGTTGCCTTCAGTGGGGGCTGCCAAGCTGGGTGAGGCTGGGACCTCAACAGGGTTGACTTCGGGTACCACCTCGGACAGTTCAGTGGTTTCTGCATTTTGGTAGTCTTGTTCCGAATGGATTGCTTCGTCTGATATCCTGTGGGAAAGTCTAACCCTGTTACGTCGGAGCGCCGATCCGTCGTCGGTAGCAACTGTGTACGATCGTGGCTGTGAGCAAACTTCGACAATGGTTCCTCTCTTCCAAGGACTGCTGGGTGTCACCTGGACACTCACTCTCGACCCTACCTGGATTTCGGGCAGGGATTCAGCGGTCCTGTCGTAGTACTCCTTCTGTTTCACTCTAGATTTCTCTCTGTGTGTCCAAAAGCTTGCTTCGGGTACAATATTCTTCTGTAGGTGCTGCTGCGTGACAGGGAGGACTGATCGCAGCTGCCTGCTCATGAGCAGCTGGGCTGGAGCTGCCATACCGTCTACGGGCGTGTTCCGGTATTCTAGAATGCCGATGTAAGGGTCCTGTCCGCTGATCTTGGACTTGTTCAAGATTCTCTTGCAGGTTTGCACGCATTTCTCGACGAGCCCGTTTGCCGTGGGGTGATAAGGGCTAGACGTTTGATGTTCGATGCCCCAGTTTTTCCTGAATAGCCTGAATTCGCTGGAACTGAACTGCGGCCCGTTGTCAGAAGTGAGAATGGCTGGTATTCCATGGCGAGCAAAGTGGCCTTTGAGTTTCATGACCACTTGAGAAGTGGTGGTGGAGGCTAGGTTGTCCACCTCGAAATAGCGGCTGTAATAGTCGACCGTTATTGCATATTGCTTCCCATTCCATTCGAACAAATCGCATCCCACGTGCTGCCATGGTAGTGACGGGATCGGCATGGGAATCATTGGCTCTTTTTGATTGTTCGACATCGTGTGAGTGCAGGCAACGCATCTTCGGATAAGCGTTTCAATGTCTTTTCCGATACCTGGCCAGTAAACGATCATTCGAGCTCTTTCCTTGGTTTTTTCTGTGCCCAAATGAGCGGAATGTAGTCCCTTTAAGACGTCATCTCGTAGAGTGGTAGGAATGACGATTCTCGAACCTTTGAAGATCAGATCGTCGTGCGTTGAGAGATCTTGGCTAATACTCCAGTACTGGACTATGGTGTTCGGGCATCGTCTCCTGTTGTCGGGCCATCCCTCCAAGATGACAGTCTTCAGCACTTGGATTTCGTGATCTGTCAAGGTCCCCTGTTTGATTTCCTCAAGTCTGCTGCCCGTGGCGGGTATGGATTTTACGAACGAATGTACGAAGATTTCGATCTCTTCGTGTAATTCTTCGTCAATGTCTGGAAGGTGTAGTCTTGAAAGTGCATCTGCGACAGGGATTTCCTTACCAGCCCAGTACTTGAAAGTCAAGTCATACGGCTGTATGTACATCATCAGGCGTTGAATCCTTGGTGGTGCTGTATGGAGGGGTTTGATTAGTGGCAAAGAGTTCTTTCTCCATCTGTGAGTAGTTCTGTTCGGATTTACTCAGCGATCTTGATGCGTAAGCGAAAATTTTGCCGCTCGCGGATATTCGTGCTCCTAGTCCATGTTTCGAGGCGTCAACTTCGAGCTCAAGGGTTGGGCTGGAGCTGTCGAAGAAAGCCAGGTTGGTTACTATGGACTCTTTGAGCTGGTTGAGACATGTGGTGTGGAGCTCTTTCCATTCAAACTCGTTAGCTTTAATCAGATCCCTTAATGGTCGGTTCTGTGTCGCCAGGTTTGGGATGTACCTCGAGAGAAAGTTCAGCATTCCAAGGAGAGTCTGCAGCTCCTCCTTCGATTTTGGGGTAGGCATCTCGTTGATAGCGCGGAGTTTCTCGGGGTCTGGTTTAATTCCAGCGTTGCTGATGATGTGACCAAAGTAGCAGACTGACTGGACTGCAATCTGGTACTTTGATCTGTTGAATTTCACACCCTTCTGTTTAGCTCTTTCAAGCACGTTTGCAAGTCTTCTGTCGTCCTCTTTTCGGGGTGCTCCGTAGATAAGCAGGTCATTGACGAGTATTTTAAGACCTTCCAAACCTTGAAATATCTCTTCCATCTTCCGCTGGACCTCGTCCTGGGCAGATATTAACCCGAAGGGATATCTCTTCCAACGGTATCTGCCGTAGATTGTATTAAATGTTGTGAGGTCTGAAGCTGCTTTTGAGAGCACAAGCGACCAGTACCCCGAGGTGGCATCAAGCTTTGAAAAATATTTTGCACCACTCAGATCGGCAATGGTGTCTTCGAAAGTCGGGATCGGGTAATAAGGGCGCTTGATGGCCTTGTTAAGGTCTACCGGATCGATACAAAGTCTCACGCCTCCATCCTTCTTTTCAACTAGCACCATCGAGTTGACCCACTCCGTAGGCTCTTCCACCTTTCCTATTATCCCCAAAGTTTCCAGTCTGTCCAGCTCTTGTTTCAATTTCTCACGCATCGCGATAGGCACTTTTCTGGCGGGATATGCTGTCGGCATAAATCCTTCCTTGAGGTGAATCTCGCACTCGCCTTGTATTTTCCCGATGCCAGAGAACAACTCTTTGCATTGTTCGAGGAGTAGCTTCAGATCTGGTGTCGACTTGACATCGTCTGAGGTGTCTATATTAAGGACAAGTTTCACCAGGTTCATATTTTTGCTAGACTTGAATCCTAGGATAGGAACAGAATTTCCTCCGACTATGAAAAACCTATGTTTCTGTTCAGAGGTTCCATTGTAGCTGCATGATAGGAAGCAGGTTCCAACTGTTGAGATGGTTGAGCCACAGCAGCTGGTGAGTTTTTGCTTTGTTGGCTGTATAAGTGGTTTTGGGGCAAGGAGATCGAAGTAGTGTTGTGGTATGATGTTTGCCAGAGCCCCAGTATCGATTTTGAAGCTCACATGGCATTCACAACTTTGCTGCGGCATACTTTCGCGAAGTGGTTTAACTTTCTGCACTTTGAGCATGTTTTCCCTTTGGAAGGACAGCTGTGTCCGGGGCCATAGATTCCTCCACAGAAGTAGCACTCTGTGCCTCTTGATCTTGATCTCGCGTCTGCTGGTTTTGGTTGTTTCCGGTATACTACATCCACTTCCTGTTTGATCGGGGGATGGTCGGAATCGTTGTCGAATGGCTTCAGGTGTGCTTGGGTCGTTTCATATATCCTAAAAACTTCTACTGCTCTCTCCAGTGTTAAGCTGTTGCCTTCAGCTAAAAGTTTCTCTCGTATTCTTGGATTTCTGGTGCCACAGACGATTTTATTTCTGGTCATCTCTTTTGGGTCATGGTATTCGCATGGCTTGACTAATAACTTCAGTTCTGTGATGTATTCCTCAAGTGTCTCTCTATCACGCTGTTCACGTTTCTGAAAGAAATATCTGGCAAACACTTTGTTCTTCTTTGGAGCAGCATATTCACGAAATTTCAAAAGGTAAGGCTCGATTTTATTTGCATCATCCACTTCAATGTCGAAAGTTTTGAAAATGTCTCTTCCTTTTTCGCCAATCCATATGAGTAGATAGGCACACTGAATCTTCTCTGATTTACCACAGAGAGGGCCTAGAAACCTAAGTCTTGCATTTTCTTCAAACTTTGACCATTCTTCATCAAGATTTTCAGATTCCCAGTTGATTGCTGGAGGGGTTACTCCATCCATGTTTGCTGTTCAATATCCCACTTCTGATTCGTAATATTCGAGTTGATTTAGCTCTTTAATATGACCCAAGCACCTGCAAATACAACAATATAAGCAAACAAGCAGAGCAAAGCAAAGCAGCACTAAATATAAGCACATAACAAAAACAACACTTAAACTAATAAGCAAGCGAACTCAGCGGGATGCTACAAGAGGTATAGTTTAGTATAGTTCTAGTTAAGAGTTTTAGTTTAGGGTTTTAGCTTAGAGTTTAGAGTTTTAGTTTAGAGTCTTAGCTTAGAGTTTTAGTTAGAGTTATAGTTTTAGTTTGGTTAAACCAAAACTGTAACTCTAACTAAAACTCTAAAGTAAAACTGTAAACTAAAACTATAAATTCTAAACTAAAGCTCCTAACTAAAACTAAACTAAACTATAACTTTAAACAAAAACTAAAGTAAACTATAACTCTAATTAAAACTCTAAGCTAACACTCTAAATTAAAACTCTAAACTCTAACTTTAAACAAAAACTAAACTATAACTCTAACTAAAACTCTAAACTCTAAACTAAAACTCTTATCTAAAACTAAACAACACCTCTAAACTAAAATTCTTAACTCAAACTAAACTAAGCTATAATTCTAACTAAAACTCTAAGCTAAGACTCGAAACTAAAACTCTGAATTAAAACTAAACTAAACTATTACTCTAACTAAAATTCTAAGCTAAGACTCTAAACTAAAACTCTAAACTTAAACTCTTAACTACTATAACTCTAACTAAAACTGTAAGCTAATATCAAACTGAAACTCTAAACTAAAACTCTTATCTAAAACTAAACTTAACTAAAATTACAAGGAAAAACTCTAAGCTGTGACTATAGGCTAAAACTCTAAACTAAAACGTTTACCTAAAACTAAACTACAAGTCCAAAAACACTTAACTAAAACTAAAATAAAATATAACTCTAACTAAAACTCTAAGTGCTGAAAGTCCAACTTGAAACTCTAGATTCTGAACTACATTTAAACTAAACTATAACTCTAACTAAAACTGTAAGCAAATATCAAACTAAAACTCTAAACTAAAACTCATATCTAAAACTAAACAACAACTCTAAACTAAAAGTCTCAACTAAAATCAAACTGAACTACAACTCTAAACTAAAACACTTAACAAAAATTAAACTAAACTATAGCTCTAACTAAAACTCTAAACTCTAAACTAAAACTATGAAATCTAAACTAAAACTTTTAACTAAAATTAAAGTAAACTATAACTCTAACTAAAACTCTAAGCTAAGACTCTATACTAAAAATCTAAATTCTCAACTAAAATTAAATTAAACTATAAATACAACTAAAACTCTAAGCTATAACTCTAAACTAAAACTCTTAACTTAAACTAAACAACAACTGTAAACTAAAACTCGTAACTAAAACTAAACTAAACTACAATTCTAAACTAAAAATCTTAACTAAAACTAAACTATAAGTCTAAACTAAAACTCTTAACTAAAACTAAAGTAAACTATAACTCTAAATAAAACTCTAAGGTAACACTCTAAATTAAAACTCTAGACTCTAAACTAAAACTAACCTATATTATAACTCTAACTAAAACTCTAAACTCAAAACTAAAACTCTTATCCGAAACTAAACAACACATCTAAACTAAAATTCTTAACTAAAACTAAACTAAACTATAACTCTAACTAAAACTCTAAGCTAAGACTCTAAACTAAAACTCTGAGTTGAAACTAAACTAAACTAAAACTCTAACTAAAACTCTAAGCTAAGACTCAAAACAAAAACTCCAGTATCTAAACTAAAACTCTTAACTAAAACTAAACTAAAACTATAACTCTAACTAAAACTCTAAAGTAAAACTGTAAACTAAAACTATAAACTCTAAACTAAAACTCTTAAGTAAAACTAAGCTAGAGATCTAAACTAAAGCTCCTAACTAAAACTAAACTAAAGTATAACTCTAACAAAAGCTCTAAGCTAAGACTCTAAGCTAAAGCTCTAAATACTCAACTAAAACTAAACTAAACTATAAATAGAACTAAAACTCTAAACTAAAACTCTAAACTAAAACTCTAAACTCTAACTAAAACTCTAAGCTAAGACTCTAAACTCTAAACAAAAACTGTTAACTAAAACTAAACTAAGCTATAACTCTAACTAAAATTCTAAGCTAAGACTCTAAACTAAAACTCTAAACTCTAAACTAAAACTCTTAACGACTATATTTTTAACTAAAACTGTAAGCTAATACCAAACTGAAACTCTAACTAAAACTCTTATCTAAAACTAAACTAAACTAAAAGTGCAAGGAAAAACTCTAAGCTATGACTCTAGGCTGAAAATATAAACTAAAACGTTTAGCTAAAACTAAACTACAAGTCCAAAAAAACTTAACTAAAACTAAAATAAAATGTAACTCTAACTAAAACTCTCAGTGCCGAGAGTCTAACTTGAAACTCTAGACTCTGAACTACAACTAAACTAAACTATAACTCTAACTAAAACTGTAAGCTAATATCAAACGAAAACTCTAATCTAAAACTAAACAACAACTCTAAACTAAAACTCTTAACTAAAACTAAACTAAACTACAACTCTGAACTAAAACTCTTAACTAAAACTAAACTACAACTCTAAACTAAAACTTTAACAAAAATTAAACTAAACTATAACTCTGACTAAAACTCTAAACTCTAAACTAAAACTCTAAAGTCTAAACTAAAACTATTAATTAAAATTAAACTAAACTATAACTCTAACTAAAACTCTAAGCTAAAACTCTAAACTAAATATCCTAACTAAAACTAAACTACAACTCTAAACTAAAACTCTTTACTAAAACTAAACTACAACTCTAAACTAAAACTCTTAGCCAATACTAAACTAAACTAAAAGTACAACGAAAACTCTAAACTCTAAACTAAAACTCTTATCTAAAACTAAACAACACCTCTAAACTAAAATTTTTAACTAAAACGAAACTAAACTATAACTCTAACTAAAACTCTAAGCTAAGACTCTAAACTAAAACTCTGAATTAAAACTAAACTAAACTATAACTCTAACTAAAACTCTAAACTAAGACTCAAAACTAATACTCCAATATCTATAGTAAAGCTCTTAGCTAAAACTAAACTAAAACTATAACTTTAACTAAAACTCTAAAGTAAAACTGTAAACTAAAACTATAAACTCTAAACTAAAACTCTTAAGTAAAACTAAACTAGAGATCTAAACTAAAGCTTCTAACTAAAACTAAACTAAACTATAACTCTAACAAAAACTCTAAGCTAAGACTCTAAACTAAAACTCTTAATTCTCAACTAAAACTAAACTAAACTATAAATAAAACTAAAACTCTAAGCCAAGACTCTAAACTAAAAATCTAAACTCTAACTAAAACTCTAAGCTAAGACTCTAAAGTCTAAACAAAAACTCTTAGCTAAAACTAAACTAAACTATAATTCTAACTCTAAACTAAAATCTTAACTACTATAACTCTAACTAAAACTGTAAGCTAATACCAAACTGAAACTCTAATCTAAAACTCTTAACTAAAACTAAACTATAACTCTAACTAAAACTCTAAACTCTAAACTAAAACTCTAAAGTTTAAACTAAAACTCTTAACTAAAATTAAACTAAACTATAACTCTAACTAAAACTCTAAGCAAAGACTCTAAGAAAAAACTTTAAACTCTAAACTAAAACTCTTAACTAAAACTAAACTACAACTCTAAACTAAAACTCTTTACTAAAACTAAACTACAACTCTAAACTAAAACTCTTAAGTAATACTAAGCTAAACTAAAAGTGTAACGAAAAACTCTAAGCTAAGACTCTAGGCTAAAATTCTAAACTAGAACGTTTAGCTAAAACTAAACTACAAGTCCAAAAACACAACTACAACTAACCTAAACTATAACTCTAACTAAAACTCTAAGTGTTTAGAGTCTAACTTGAAACTGTAGACTCTGAACTACAACTAAACTAAACTACAACTGTAACTAAAACTGTAAGCTAATATCAAACTAAAACTCTAAAATAGGGAGGGGGCTCTTTGGGGCCCGGGGGGAAGGACCGGGGGGAGGGGGCCCGAGGGAGGGGCCCTTTTGGGGCCCGGGGGAGGAGGACCCTTTGGGGGCGCTTTGGGGCCCAGGGGGAAGGAGACCCTTTTGGGGGCCCGGGAAGAGGGGAGCCTTTTGGGGGGGGCAGGGGAGAGGGGGCCCAGGGGGAGGTGGCCCTTTGGGGGCCTGGGGGTAGGGGGGCCCTTTGCAGTTGGGGTAGGAGACCTTACAACACTGTTCAAATGGAACTTGTGTATTATAACGATCACAGAGTTTCACCCAAATCATCTTCTAAAATGGCTCAAACTGTTTCGCCCAAAAAATCCCTAAAATGTCTCAAACTGTTTCGCCCAAATAACCCCCTAAAAGTAATTTCTGCGTACTCCTTTGTTTCGGCATCACTGCGCTGTTACATTTGAAATTCCCAGGAAACCATTTCCTGCGTAAAATATATTTAATCTGTCTTGATCTCGTATGAATTTCTGAAAATATATCTAAGGTGTTCCTAGTTACACTATTATGGCTTCGATAGAATATTAATATTTATCTCTTAGACCTAAAGACCTGAGAAGGCATATTTAAAAATAGAATATTAATTAATCTCTCAGACCTAAGAATCAGAGAATCCATATTGTTTCTTAGTTCCCCTTCGTTGATCAATAATTTGCCGTCAATTATGTAGTCAATTTCTCAGAAATCCTCTCCCCTTCGTTTATGTAAATCAACTTCTCAGAAATCTTTCCCCTTCGTGGATCAATAATCCATGATTATATTATGTCCTGTTCGTACCTTCTTACCCCTTTCTACTTACAGATAGGTTAGGGAAGAAAGGGGAATTGTATTGTCAAACTAATTATTACAATTCCTTTCTGTTCAGATAGATTCAATATTCCCTGGTAAAGTTTAAGCTTATCGAAGGCCCAAGGAACACTAACCTCTTTTACAAGATACAAAAATAAGAGCTTGGTTTAGGTTAAACAAATAATTTAATATTTAACCAAACGATTATTCCTAGTTTCCGAGAAACAATAATTTGAAGTAAAGGATCTAAATTACCTCAGTACCCAAGCCTTGTCTAACTATTCAAGAGCATCGCTTGCAATTGGAAGTATTGATAGCCTAGAACTAAAATAATCCTTTTTTTCGGTAAACAACGGAGACTGAACAAAGGACACACGCAATATATGATTAGCCGACCCAAAAGAGATATTGGAAGAATTTAGAATAATAAGAATTACAACATTTTTTCCTTTTATTTTATTTAATTATAAATATCAGTTATCACTGGATTTTGAGTACCGATTCTTACCAATGCGCCTCGGTTATAACACCCTACCATATTTCCCTGATCAGTAGTGCAATCGTACAACTGCTGTCAGCGGTACTCTGTCGTTTAAGGGGGGGGGGGATTCATAGAAATTAAAAATTTTGCTAAAATTTAGTCCTCTGTTCTTCCCAAGGAGTTTTGTGTCCAGTTTTTCCCGACGATTATCGTCAGAGGCTAGCAGCGACAGAAATGTTTGAAAGGATATTCATTAAGCAAAAATTTTAAATAACGACTTGAAAGGAAGTTTATACAGCTTTTACCTTCGTAGAACTCTTTCTTTCTTATCTTTTTCTTTCTCTTTGTTTCAAGTTCTAGTATTCGTAACGTCTGTAATTTACTTAATTAGGGCCATACGTTAATCAACTTTAAGAGTGTGCAATCGTAATACTAGTCTTGAGGGTTAGTTGAAATCGATGTATTGAGCTAATTCTCACACAATTTATAAACGAACTCATTTTAGTGATTTAAAACAATTTAAGAGTTCAAAACGTTTCTTACACTAAGAGTTGAAAAGGATAGAACCATCATGAGTTCAAACGAAAACAAAATGAAAGTGTTAGAAATTGCACTACGACAAGCGCAAGAGGAGACAATAAGAGCAGAAGAGAATGCAGAGTCTAGAATAGACACTCTACAAGAGCAATGGAGAGACGCCCCTGTCATAAGTAGACTTCAAAATCAATTTGTAGAACAGGCACCTCCCATCTCGTTACTTACATATCCATATGAAATCCACTCGTGGATAACGACCCTTAGCAAATACAAAAGAGTTTAGAAAAATGACATTGCTATGATTAATCAAGCTATTTGCTATGCTTTGGAAGAAATCCAAATATTTGCAACGAGCTTAGACATTTCTATAATCAGATATTTAGACCATTTGGAAAGACTTCTAAAAGAAGCCTTTTCACAAGAAAAACCATCCGCACAAAAACTCCAAGAACTCCTATCCGAGAAACAAAGGCCGTCTGAGTTGGTACACCAATTTTACTCCCGCATCAGGGAAAAGGCGATAGACTATGCAAAGAATTCTCCAGGTATAAATGCAGATGACATAACAATTAGTATTTTTAAAAGTGGTATGCTCCCTTCCATTGGAAGAAGAGTTCTAGAATAAGCTAAGGTCTCAGACGACCAGGATGAATTATCACTGGCAAAAAGATTTGAATCAATTGATTTAATGCATAGGGACTTCTCAGACATGTGCTCGGGAGCAGCAGTAGTAGAGTCAAGACACAAGACTTCCCCTGGAGAACAAAGAGCTAACTCCAGAGTACAATTTAAAAACAAGGAAATTATTACTACGAAAACAGAAAATATTTTAATTGTAGGAAGCCCGGAAACATAAGGGTAGATTGCAAAACCCCAACTTTTACAAATTATGGGAAACTCGGACATTCCCGAAAAGATTGCTGACAAAGGTCAGCGTGTATAAGATGCCAAGAGTTAAGGCATAATGCAGACAAATGTTTAGCCGCGAATCCTATTGAAAAAAACTAATCAGGCAGGACTTAGAGGAGGTAAGTCCCAAGCCTGAAATCAAAATCACGAAACCTTCTTCAAATCTAGAGGGAAATATTTGTTTTGTTGCGTTACAGGAAAATAACATTGAACCAAGTTTCTTTCCGTTTATGTGGATTGCTAAAATAATAGACAATTTTTTTGTAAAATGTTTTCTGGATAACGGATGTCCAAGGAGCCTACTAAAAGAGGAAATATTTCTTATATAAAGGCAACCTCGATGTTATACAGAAAGGCCAGGGAAGAAAGGGGTATTATATTGTCAGACTAAAAATTTCCATTCCAAACAACAAAAGTACGAAGAGCAATAGGGAAATCATTTTGCAAGACAGTGGCGATAATTTGAATGAATATTTTGGCCCTATGTCCAAGGGCCGTCCTCAGCAAGACAAAAATATATGAAAGAAAAAAGACTCACAACAACATGCGACCAATAAAACCAAAAAGTAAAAAATTTTTCAAAGCAGTCCTAGCATCCTTACTTCAGCGAAGTTCAACCAGGACTGATAAAAAGTAAGGTAAAACAAGGCGATTCAATGAGATGAAAGAAAAATAAATTGAAAACACGATCTTATTGCTAATCCAGCCTTTTTAGCAGCTAACCTCAAAGGTCTTTTTTTGACCGGTTCTGTGTTAATCTCTATCGGTTTTTTAAAATATTTTGTAAGATCATTTTTAATTAAATTTGTGTATAGAGCATTTAGTGTATATTCCCCCAAATCCCTATTTAAGGAAATATTATTATTAATCTTAAGTCTGATTTCAATTGATTCTCGGACTATCTGCTTTATGCCTAGGTCATTGCTAAAAAGGGCGGTTTCATCAAAAAGTATATTGTGGTTTGGATTTTCAAAAATATGGCTGCCTACTGCAGAATCAGATGAAACAGTGGTAATATTAGAATTGAGAGCTTTGACAATATCATCTTTATGCTGTTGTATGCGCTTTTCTAAATTCTGGTGTGTTCTACCTATATAATATCTGCCACAATCACATGGTATTTGATAGACCCCTCTTTGGCGAGTAACTGGGGTTTTATCTTTACCAGAATTTAGAAAATTTATGATTCTAAAATTATTTGTGAATACTACATACAGATTACTTTTTGTGCAAACTTTTTTAAGATTTGTAGTGATTTTTGGGATATAGGGGAAGTAAATTATGTTTAAGGGCTTGTCAGACATCACACTTGGTAAACTATCATTAATTTTACGGGAATGTCTTTTCAATTTACAATTAATTACACTATTAATAAATAAAATAGGATACCCATTTCCAAAAAGTATTTCCTTGATAAAGTTTAATTCTGCTGTGATGTGGGAATCAGAGCAAATATTTAGGGCACGATCGACGAGGGATATTACGACTACTCTTTTAACTTGTGGGGGGTGGTTCCTAGGACTGCTAGGACTGTAAGTAAGGATACTAGGACTGCTTTGAAAAAATTTTTACTTTTTGGTTTTATTGGTCGCATGTTGTTGTGAGTCTTTTTTCTTTCATATATTTTTGTCTTGCTGAGGACGGCCCTTGGACATAGGGCCGATATATTCATTCAAATTATCTCCACTGTCTTGCAAAAACATTTCCCTATTGTTCTTCGTACTTTTGTTATTTGTTATGGAAAGGCAGTGTGGTCTTCGTCGCTATTATCGTCTTGCTTATGGGGAGCAGTTGACCAATGATATCTTTTACTTTAGTAATTTAGGCAAAAAACATGCTAATATCATTAACCAGCAAAAATTCTTGGAATCTTGCAAAATTGAAAATCTTATTCCCAAGTCTTTAAGATTCAGATTACAATTAAATACCCGGAAAGAAGAGCAATTTGCTCGCACACTACAATTTAAAACATTAACCCACATCATTAAAGACAAAAAACAAAAAAGATATACTATTTCCTCTGAAAGAAAATCCTTAGAAAATTTTTTATTTGAAAATTTGTCCTCTGTTGATTTTAGCGAGGTTGCTAGATTGGAAAGAAATCTGTTTAGTCATGATTTCCGCTTATCAAGGGAACGACTTATTAAGAAATTGGAAAACCTCAGATATGAATTTTCGAGGAATAGCCCTACTTACACTCCAAGATTCACTCCTGGACCGGCTGTTGTTAATCTATCCTCTAGAACGCTTGAACCAAAGGAAATTCAAATTCTCGAAAAAGGTCCAAAATTCTCTTTTCTTTCAAGACATGTCCCTGTGGCAGATTTAATTTCTTCTCTAGAATCCTCTGTGCACAAATTTTATACATCTATATCCAACCCGGATGAAGTTAGGGTTAGTCTTATAGATACCCTTTACATTTTTTTTTTTTTTTTTTTTTTTTTTTTTTTTTTTTTTTTTTTTTTTGTATGACCTAAAAATACTATCTAATCTCCGTAAAGATTCATCCATTATCATAACTAAAGCAGATAAAAGCAATTCTCTAGTTGTCATGGATACGACATATTACGATACAAAAATTTATTCTCATTTAAATGACGAGACAACATATAGAACTACAACCCACGATCATACTGATCAATTTGCAAACAAAATTATAAATGAATTAAAAAGTTTAAAACAAAATGGTAAAATTACTCCACAGCTATACAATAAATTTTTCCCCCGTGGTAGCTTTTGCCCAAAGTTTTATGGTCTACCAAAATTACACAAGCAAGGCATTCCTTTAAGGCCCATAGTAGCTTGTACGAAAGCCCCCACATCCAATATTGGGAAATGGTTATGTACAGCCTTTAAACCTTTGCTTTACTCTCAAAAATCATATATATGTAATTCGGTAGATTTAGTTGAAAAACTCAAAAACGTAAATATCTCAGAAAATACAATTATAAGTAGCTTTGACATTGTTTCAATGTATACAAATATTGATGTCACAGCATCTGAACAGTTATTAGAAAATAAAATCAAAGAAAATTATCACTTAATAGAAGCTTCAGCAACAGGAATTGATTGTGATGTCTTAATGACCTTGGTTAAACTCTGTAACAAATACTCAATGTATTTCCAATTCCGTAATTCTTTTTACCAGCAAATTAAGGACTTAGCGATGGGCGCTCCCCTCTCCGGGTTACTGGCAAATATTTATGTGGTACATATTGAAAATTGGGCATTAGATTCGTATTTTTTGAAACATATCTTTTGGGGACGGTACATGGATGACGTAATTTCACTCTGGAACTATGGGGAAAATGAGCTTAAGGGTTTTTTAGATCACCTTAATACATACGATAGAAATTTACAGTTTACTTTAGAAATCGAAATCGCAAATAAAATCCCATTCCTAGATGTGTTAGTTATTCGTAGCTTCGATAAACTCAATTTTACTATTTATAGAAAACCAACACAAAATAATAGATATTTGCATTTTACATCAAACCACCCCCCCCAAGTTAAAAGAGCAGTCGTAATATCCCTCGTCGATCGTGCCCTAAATATTTGTTCTGATTCCCACATCACAGCAGAATTAAACTTTATCAAGGACATACTTTTTGGAAATGGGTATCCTATGTTATTTATTAATAGTGTAATTAACTGTAGACTGAAAAGACATTCCCGTAAAATTAATGATAGTTTACCAAGTGAGATGTATGACAAGCCCTTAAACATAATTTACCTCCCCTATATCCCAAAAATCACTACAAATCATAAAAAAGTTTGCACAAAAAATAATCTGTATGTAGTATTCACAAATAATTTTAGAATCATAAATTTTCTAAATTCTGGTAAAGATAAAACCCCAGTTACTCGTCAAAGAGGGGTCTATCAAATACCATGCGATTGTGGCAAATATTATATAGGTAGAACACACCAGAATTTAAAAAAGCGCATACAACAGCATAAAGATGATATTGTCAAACCTCTAAATTCTAATATTTCCACTGTTTCATCTGATTCTGCATTAGGCAGCCATATTTTTGAAAATCCTAACCACAATATACTTTTTGATGAATCCGCCCTTATTAGCAATGACCTAGGCATAAAACAGGTAGTCCGAGAATCAATTGAAATCAGACTTAAGATTAATAATAATATTTCCTTAAATCGGGACTTGGGGGTATATACACTAAATGCTCTATACACAAATTTAATTAAAAATGATCTTACAAGATATTTTAAAAAACCGATAGACATTAACACAGAACCGGTCACAAAAAGACCTTTGAGGTTAGCTGCCAAAAAGGCTGGATTAGCAATAAGAACGTGTTTTTAATTTATTTTTCTTTCATCTCATTGAATCGCCTTGGTTTTACCTTACTTTTTATCAGTCCTGGTTGAACTTCGCTGAAGTAATGATGCTAGGACTGCTTTGAAAAATTTTTCACTTTATTGGTTTTATTGGTCGCATGTTGTTGTGAGTCTTTTTTCTTTCATATATTTTTGGTCTTGCTGAGGACGGCCCTTGGACATAGGGCCGAAAAATTCATTCAAATTATTTCCACAGTCTTACAAAAAGATTTCCCTTTTGTTCTTCGTACTTTTGTTGTTTGTAACAGTGTTGTCAGTTTAAAATAAGGTCCAACGTTATAGTATACTAAAAAGTTGATACTAAGAGAGATGTAGATGGCAAGAAAATAATTTTAATAATGAAATTCAGAACAAAACTTAGATATCCTTGCAAATCAAGTAGTAAGGTGTATGTGAGTACGAACCATCAAGGATAATAAGCACCAACGACCCTAACCAGCAGAGACATCAACCCCCCAAAGGTCCCCTACCCTCAAACTCGAAGGGTGCCCCCTCACCTCCAACTTTTTGACCCACCCACCCCCCCCCCCCTTTTTTTTTTTATTTTTTTTTAACATGATATATTTTTTTCAACTTTTTTTTTTACATGTCTTCGAATGAGATGAAACATACTTAAATTCAGTAGTGTTTTGTCTTGGTTTTCCTTGTCACAGTTACATTCTCTTGATTTTTCAAATTTCATTTTGGATTTCTTTCGTTGAAATGCAAGAGTTGAATATTTCAGTAGGGTTTTGTCATGGTTTACCTTGTCACAGTTACATTCTCTTGATTTTTCAAAGTTAATTTTGGATTTCTTTCATTGAAATGCAAGAGTTGGAATATTTCAGTAGTGTCTTGTTATGCTTTACCTTGTCACAGTTACATCTTCTTGATTTTTTCAAAGTTCATTTTGATTTTCTTTCGTGAAATGCAAGAGTTACACTCCAATCCGCAAATCCCTTACCCTTTTTTGCAAATGTCAATCAAACAATTCTCAACGGATGTTGGCTCAAAAACAGTTTGGTTGAAAAACTAGGAGTTGAAACAAACTTGTGTGGGGAATCCCCCGCTCATACTGTTATCTTTTTTGCAATGTTTAGGAACCGGCGGGGAATCCCCGCTCGTTTGGAAAAGTACCAACGGGACATAAGCAAAACGTGTTTAATCACGTGTAGAGGTCCCATAGAATAACAATGGAAGGAACATAGTGTCCCCAAATAGGATTGGAAGGAACATAATTCTATAGACTAGCATGGGAAGGAACATAAATCCTTAGAATAGTATAGGAAGGAACATAGTGCTATAGAATAGCATGGGAGGGAACATAAACCCTTAGAATAGCATGGGAGGGAACATAAACCCTTATAATAGCATAGGAAGGAACATAAGCTCCTAGAATAGCATGGGAGGGAACAGAAACTCCTAGAATAGCATGGGAGGGAACAGAAACACCTGGAATAGCATAGGAAGGAACATAAGCTCCTAGAATAGCATAGGAAGGAACAAAATCCTCCCAAATCCATTAGTACATGCTCTGGAAAGACGTCAAGGAACATAAGGCAAGCAAATCCATAAGTACATGCTCTGGAAATGTTTTTCCTATACGTCTCTGCAAAGTATTTCCTATACGTCTCTGCAAATAGCATGGTAATTCCTATACGTCT
>JAQQPU010010120.1:0-20800 GCA_029168905.1 Artemia sp. Kazakhstan ARC1039 | reverse complement strand
TCTTTATATTGAAAAGAAATAAAATACATTTAATACTTGGGTTATTGGTGTTCCAAGACTGGAGTTAGCTGTCTCCTCTCAATCACTCATGTCCTCCTTTTCATCATTATCAGCACAAATGCTACTGCATTTGTAAACACGAAAAATCCATTAGTCTCCTCGTTTTGTGTTTCTTTTGTCCATGTATTAACTTTGTTGTCTTGTCAAATAAATCTGATTTATCATTTTCATCACCTTTTTCATAGAGAAACCATTAAACCCATATAAAATATATCTAGGAAAAATATAGAATATAATTTAAAACTAAAAAAAAAACTCAAATTTCCCCTTCAGCAGCAGATTTTCTTTTGCATATTATTTTTAAAAAAATTATTTTTCTATGTGGATCCGATAAATAGATAATATTTCTCACTGCGATATTTTCAAGCTAATCTCAAATTTATAGAGACAGTCAATAAAATTCCCTACAGCTGAAGCCTCTAGTTTCTCAAATTACAAATAATTCTTGCTCTAAGCTAAAATAGGACCAAGTTAATATTGCTATCGTTTCCAATTACACAAATCTCCCCTCACCAATTGTTTACCTAACGGTTACCAGATACTACAGCCGGAGCGGCATCTTTAGATATACCATTTTTACCCCTCACCCACATAATGTAAATACAGCTGCTTAACCCCCTATAAAAATATAACTTGTTTGTCGACAGTTTAGCCGAGACGCCACATTTCACTTTTAAATTGTAGTATTATGTCCCGTATTTTGTACTGGCAAAATATAAATTTATAGTTTCACTTAAACTCATTTTAAATATTTCCACAGTAGCATTTGATTAAAATCTGTATTGTCTAAAGCTGAAAATGATGCTCTGTAAACTATCTGTGGCATTTCATTCACCTAGTTTTCAAAATATGGTTTAACTGAGTCTCAATTAATCGAAAGAGAATTGATGGACAATTCAACCTTTGGAACATCGATTTTATGGGTGGGTGATTTCGATGTGTTTTGTCTTAATAGTGTGCTTTTGGTGATGTTCCAGAACTCAAATAACATATTTATTTAATATTGATTAATAACAAAAAGCTTAGCGCAACCACATCCCCTCCAAATGCCACGCCATGATATAGAGGAGAATTTTTATTTTAATAATACTATTATTCATGATTTAATAGGATTTTATTTTACCAATTGTATATCCTATCAATTGAACCATTAAGCCATAGTTAGAAAACAATCAATTTTTCAACAGCCTTTAACACAGAGTTGTGTTACATCACAACTACTTTTTAATATCCCCATCAAACGAATTATAACTTAGCCCCTCCAAAAACCATAGAAAACCCCGACCTAGACGTAAGTGAATTATTAACAACATTAAATAATCATAATTATTAACATTAATTATCATCGATGGTAATTAATTACTTGTTATTATTTTCATTGCAAGACAACGGATAACATAAAATTATCAGCAAATCGAACAAATAGCATAGAAAACTTGCAAAGATGTAGTAAATACGACAGGACACTTGTACAAAGGATACTATAAAGGATATCTGATTCTTTAAATTGGTCAAGTAGAAACTTTGACAACCATATACGCCTTAAAAAATTAGAAAAGGCCGGGAAGTCGATTTTTAATTAAAGACCTCTACATGCAATTATGTAGTTTTACGCTTAGTGTGCGCAGAATTTGAAAATAAGGATTGTGCGGGAAACATACGCAAAAATGAGCAAAAAAAATATATCATCAATTAGCTCCAGAAACTGTAACTTTCCTGATTGCTGTAGCAAATGACAAACATTGGCATAAATCTAAGCTATGTATTGATATGGACATTATCAAAATTTGTCAAAATTAAAATTTTCAAATCATCAGTTAATTGACTTAACAACAAAAACATCTTTTTAGAAAGACGATTTTGTCTACCCTATTCGGTAGTCCCTTTAGTTGACTATTGACATATCAATAGAATCCTTATATTCTTCTGATTTCAAGATATCACTTATATTACTCAATTTTTATACATTCCCACTAGCCTATGTTTTCAATAGCTCGATTGAGCATAATTTTTTGACCACCCTATTAATTGTTGTACTGCCCGATGTTTCAGATCCGCATAAATTGGTATAACCGTTTTGTTGGGCTTGTTTGTAAACAAGAAAAGTTTCCGCATGTTTCCTCTCACGATTCAGTGTGACAACAACGACGGAACAGGGGCGGATCCAGGATTTTTTTTTGGAGGGGGGGGGCAAAACAGGTTGATCCAATAAAAAATTTAGGGGGCGCAAAATAGGTTGATCTGATAAACTTGCGTTAGGAGCAAGTTTAATTAACGCAAACTTGGGTTAATTACGTAAATTACACTACTTTAGACTACGCTAGGGGGGGCCCTCACCCCCCTGGATCCGCCACTGCGATGGAATTTGCGCAACAAAAAATCTTAACAGTTGTATAACAAACCGAAAGAAAAATCTAGAAAATCCTAGTTTTTAGGTGTGAATAGACCAAAGATGGAGCCAGATGGCAAGAAATGTTTTCATTTTAATGTCCTTGGTACTTCAAGTGAACCGAATGTATTTTGAATCACTAATATTTTCTAGATTAAACCCTCTGTTTGATCTATGCGTGTGTTGGGTCTCAATATTAATAATCTAGTTTGTAGTAAAAAAAAGTATACAAGCATGCATCCGAAATCGAAAAAATAAAGGGCTGCTACTACCTAAGTTAAGGAGCCAAGTTGCTGAATATCATCATATAGGAGTTTTAAGGCTTATGTTCCCTGTGCAATCTAAGTGTATTGTTTTTCTGCTTTCCTACGGTTTTGATATAACAACAAAAACATCATTTTTATTATCATTCCATAGCTGAGATTCAGCTCTACTCATTTGTCGAATTATATTTATAAAATTTGGTATATATGATTTTTGAATTTGAAAATACGTTGAAAACTGAATCAAAATAGTAAAAAAAGGGCAAATTTTCATTTTTTTTAAAGCAAGTTATTATATCATATTTTTGGCTCGGTGACTTGAGACTAATGAATCTAGTGATATAAGTATCTTGTCGTTTTGGTGCAAGTTCCAGCTGCGGGCTTGTCGTAAAATCACTTGTTTTAGAGGGAACATAGACCTTAAACCGGAAAACCGGATAATCCAACATTGGTTCATCAATTCAATCTTTTTCTGAGATAATCCATTTGAGCCATGGTGCACGACCACTTGAAACAATCCCCTTGTTTACAAAGATTTGCACAACTTAAGACACTGATTTTATACTAGGTAAAGTCGAGAAACAGTAGCTGCGCTGAATAGCACATGCCAGGCAAAAGAAGCCGAACCATCTCCCAAAAACAACGCAACTGGAATATATCGATATCGTCCTTTAATCGCAGTACCTCAAATCGGTTCTAGGCGTTTACCCCCCCCCCCCGGAAAATACCCCCCCCCCTCTCGTGGAAAATGAGGCTTTCCAAACTTGAGAATTTTATTTGAGTTTTTTTATTTTATTTCCATAGGGGGACGGAATTTTCGTACTTGTGCATTATGCGCCATTCACTCAAGTTTACGCTGTGTCAAATCCGAACACATACCAGTTTTTTCTTTAGTTTCTTCGTTACTTTAGAAATAAATTTGGGCTATAGATTTGCATATTAGGGGGGGGGGGGTAAAGTATAGCGGGTCTGCATGCAAAGTGTGTTTGGTACAATTATTCTACATATTAGATAGATAGATAGAGAAGTGAATTTTAAAGCCAAATATACGGCCGTGAACATAGTAAAATAACATAAATGAAAGGCGCAAATAACATAAACTTTGATCAGGGATCATCATAAAACACGATATTAACCTATTAATAGTACTTAATACTTGGAAAAACAGTCATTGAAAAAAAAAACACTTATCTCTTGGAAAAAAACACTTAAATGAAAAATTACATTTACTTTATCCTGTTTTTTTTTTTTTTTTTTTTTTTTTTTTTTTTTTTTTTTTTTTTTTTAGAATTTCCAGATACCTAGCTATTCTTCTGTAAGGTCGTATATTTGACTTTAAAATACACTTGCTATCTATCTATCTATCTAATATGCAGAATACTTGTACCAAACACATTCGTATCGAATATGTAGAATATCGTATCGTACCCTTAATATCGAATGTGTAGAATATCGTATCGTACCCTTACACATGAGCTGGCAGGAGTAGTGATCCCAAAACATCCCCTGATGATGCTAGAGACCTAAGCAAGTAGGTAGTAGCTGTACTATCAGTAGAACTTACTTTAATATAAATGCGTCTTCATTTTATATTAGCACTTGGATGCACATTTGATTGAAATTCATCAGTATTAGTGAATAAATGAAAGATGCTTCGTAAATAAGCCTTCAGTTTTTTACCCCCTGGGAGCTGTGGGCCCCTTTTTTGAGAAACAACGTGTAAGAAAAACCTGTCATTCAATTTTTAACAAATGAGCAAGATATATTATGTCAAGATTTGCATTTTGAAAAGCAATTTATATTTCGTGTGTTTATTAAGCACTTTAATTAAGAAAGAATAGTATACCAAGGACGAAACCATACAATAAGCTGACATATAAAACAGGTGTTAAAGAAATCTTTCTTTTATAATTGCGTAAACTGGAATATGCAGAGACAAAAGATGAAGGATAAAGACTTCAGAGTCAGAATAGATGAGAAAGAAATCATTTATAGATGCAGTGTCTGAAGATAAAAATAAACTTTAAAACCTATGCGACATTTGGCATACAAATATTCGAATACTTGGTTTTCATTCCGTCAATACAGCGAACAAGAGTTAAAACGCATTAAGTGGAAAATTCAAGTTTTGAGCAAATGTACTGGAAATTAAGGTTACAAGCGACGGATCACCCCGTTTCCACTACCTGTCGTACATCTTGGAGCGTAGCGTGTGCCGCACAGTTCGGTCACGTCAACGCTTGGCAAGCGCCCCTCGGTGTACGCCATTTCTAAAAGTCAGCAGCTACTCGGCTGCAAGAACCCGTATTGATGTGAAAATTCTAAGAATTTTATATGTAAAACTTGCAAAGCACACACTTTTTAAAGCTAGTGTCCCGGCAATTGATCAATAATTAACTTTGTCGGTTCATAAGGAAATTCCTTAAAAATAAAGGATTAATAAGCAAAACATGACCAGGAGCGGATACAGGGGCCCCCCAAGATTTCCTAGCACCCTCATTCTGTTTTTTACCATTTTAAAATGAAATTGCCAATCTGGTCAATTATTGGCGCCCCTGTCACATTCCCCCCCCCTCCTTATATTTTGCTTTAGATTCGCCTTTTAATATGACACAAGAGGCATTTTGTCAATCTTTCTCTTTTCTTCTTTTTTCTATTTTTTATTTCGTCTTTTTAGAGGTCAATTTTGACTAGGTTCATGTTCAAAAAGCAAAAAAAGCAAAATCCCTCATCAAAAAAGAATTGGTGAATTTTCTCTCCAGAAGACCGGTAGGTGAAAACCACGAATGCATCTTCTTTTGAATTTTCTAAACCGTTTGCTTTATGGATTAAATAAAAAAAACAAGTTTTTTTAACTGAAAGTAAGGAGCGACATTAAAACTTAAAACGAACAGAAATTATTCCGTAGCCAATATGAAAGAGGCTGTCCCCTCCTCAACGCCTCGCTCTTTACGCTAAAGTTTTTTTTCGTTTAAAAAAATAAAGTTGTGAGACAGAGTTAAACTTCAGTGCAAAGATGCGCATGCGTATATGCGCATTATGGTTGTGGGGTGCTACCATTTCGACTAACCGTCATAAGCACAAAACGTCATAACATCTAACCGTCAGAACCACTAACCGTCATAACATCGACAAAAAATTTATAAGTTTATATAATAGTTATAAGTATATAATAGTTTAGAAACAAATATCGGTTATATATTTGCACATCGGGGGATGAGGGTAAAACAAAGCATATATTAAATACGTAACCTAACCTAGGTACCTTTTCCTCCCTAAATCCCAAAAAACTAAAGTTTTAAAATTTTACATGTTATGACGGTTAGTGGTTCTGACGGATTTTTTTGTTGACGGATTTTGTCGATGTCCTAACGTTAGTGCTTCTGACGGTTAGATGTTATGACGCCTTCCCATGGTTGTTTGTCACTGTTTTTTTCTTCAAATATTTGGTTTATGTTGGATTTAATAAATTATCTACAGTATAATGAATATAATAAATTATCTACAGTATAACGAATTTTAATGTTCTTCGTTTGAAATTTGAGGGAAGAAGATTGCAAGTTTTTTATTCCAGGAATTATTTACAAACTTTCTTTCTTGAATACTTGACTTGTATACCATGGTTGTAACTAGTTTCTAAGATACTGTCAGTAGCGTCAATTCACTACAATTTTATGTTGTTTTTTTTTATTTTTTTTTTCAAGTTTCTCAATGAAAATACCCAGACATTTTTTAAATGAAAATACCGAAAAACGGGATTTTTCAATGAAAATACCCCAAAAATATTTTTTTCGAAATATAGAGGGGAATCTAGGGGGTAAATACCCCCCCCCCCCTTAATTGACACCTCTGGATACCATTTGGCAGTAAGATATCATTACCCTTTTAATCAGGACGAACTCGATGATGTAACAACGCGTTATCGATAAATTCCACCCCCTGATATCCATCCCTAGCCCTTCTCAGTAATCACGAGTCCATGTGTCCATAACAGTTGCCCATTTCATAGACACAATTTTATTTTCTGATGTTGAGGCTACACATTTCTAACTGCCAATTTAAGCGCCTATTTTCAAAGAAAAAATATTTTGGATACTCATTTTACCAACGCCATGCCCTTGGTCAGGCAGATACAAAGTAGAGGAAGGGTTTCTAGAGTCATGGTCTCAAGTACTCAATCCTGAAAGATGGATGTTTTTGGGATTTTCAGTTATTTCTTTTATTTTTGGTAGAATTCACCAATTTAGCCCTTGTCCCATATATTGTATTTCCAAATAAGTCACCTTCAAAACCACTTCTTATGCACATTTCGGCATATGGAGGGAGGGGTTGAGGTTTGACCATTCCCCCTACACAATATGAAAGACTATAACAAACAAAGAGGAATTTCTTTGGTTATTTATCTCGATTTAACTACTAGAAATACTTGAACAAACATGTTCTCCATAACTGAACCCTTTCCCTAAAGAGATTTAAACCCTTCATCTGAACCAAAATCCTTGAGACGGGGTTTAGAATAGAATTGAATATATTTGCGCTTTAAGCCCATAGGTCATGGCAAAATATATAAAACAACAAGCAATTACACAGAAATAGCACAAAAACCTAACAAAATCCAACAGAAACCTAGCTAGACCCCGGCTCTGCGCCGATGAGGGAAGACCGGCGGCGGCGGGTCCAAAACAGCGCGCCGCCGCCGCGCCACCGGTAAGATGTCGGCGGCGCGATCAAAGCTGACCGCAAACATTAATGTTTTCATCAGTCTTTCCCAAATTACAGCTTCAATTTACAACAGATTCGAGTCTATTCATGAGTTCAAAACTTCACAAGTCGCTGGCTGGAAACTGGTCTTCTTCGTTATTCATCAAGAGAAGTGAGTTTGAACTTAGAAGCTTAATTTTTTCATAATGCCCTTTGCCTACATCTGTTTTGTTACCTTTAAAACAGTTGAAATGGGCGACTTTGATATTGATTTTTTTTTTTTTTGCTCTTTTGGATTCATAAAAAGCCTTCCTTGTATTAAAAACTGGTTTTTAATAACAATTTAAAAACATACATTTTAAAAGTTTTTTTTGGCTTCTTTATAGAATATATGTCATGTAGGCTAAGACTAAACTGCTGCTTTTTTATTGCTTTTGGCTGCTCTTTTGGATATTATTCATTTTTTCTTTTGAGAATTCATTCCAAATTAAAAACTCATAAATACCTAATATCAGCTAAATTATAAACTGCATCTAAAAGGAGTAAATTTATCAAATTGAAAAATACATGATGAAGACTTCACATGAGAACACTTCAATTACAATGAAACAAAAAACACTTAATGGTTTATTCGGTATGAAGAAAAATGAAGTGCCATCTATTTTCTTAGGTAAAAAATGAAAAGCTCATCCGTTTTAAATGTAATTAAATGAAATAATATGCAGAATGAAGTAGCTCCAGGAAGATGTTGAGATTTTCTTCCTTGTTCGTCACTTTTAATCCAAGCAAAATATTAGGAGACTTAGTATCAGTTATTGAGTTTAAGCTTTGATTTTGAAATGCTCACAAAAATTACCGAATTTAAGAAAGTCGCAACAATAAGTCACCTGTGGTCAAAATACTCAGACTCCTCTTTGATCCCCACCCAGGCTCAAAGCTTCTGCTATGATCATATCTATTGAAATCTCCAAAGAGTTTCTTTTTAAAATAGCTTTCAAGCGTAGTTAGGGGTATTTAGCCTTTTTTGATTTTCTTCAAAGCTTTGCAAAAAGTGTTTCCAAATGTTACATTTGTTATATTTGTGGATATGTTTGGTCATCATTTGTGGGGTGATAGAATTTTTTAAACCACTGTAGATACATAAGAACGTTGCAACATCTAGTACCCTGAGGTCATAAGACTGTCAAACACTCCTCCATGAACCTCCCAAATTGAAAGCTTTTATTATGACCTTGCCTTTTAATGTAACTTGGGCACTGGACCAAGGGCGCCATTGTCACTCGAGCTCAACGTTAGGTGGAGACGTCGATATCGCTTTCATCAGACCAATTAGTTTTAGTGTGAATCTGCCTGGTATTTATGAATGAATGTTTTCAAAGTAAACTCGGTTCATCAATAAGAAAAAAACGGGTTGGACGCACGTATCCCTTTCCCTTTGGACCATAAAATTATACAAGTGCTGTATCAAGTATAACTCACGAAAATCTTGTTAATTTTTGTCAAATTTTCAACTTCTTGGCATCCCTGCTTTCTATAACAAAAAAAATCAAGGTACTACCACTTAAATATAATAGCTCCCGTGGCCCCCCCCCGGGGGGGGGGGGGGGGGGGAGGGCGTCTCTGCTTTAAATAAAAAAAAAAAAAAATAACCTATTGGCATCCCTGCTTTAAAAAATTTGAGGTATTATCACTTAAATATGATAGCTCCCTACCCTCCCCCCCTCTGGATACCATCTTGATAGGATGCCGTCTCTGCTCTAAATCTAAAAAAAAATTAACTTTTTGCATCCCTGCTTTAAATAAAAAAATTTGGAGATATTATCATTTAAATGTAATACCTCCCTACCCCCCCCCTCTAGATACCACCTCGATAGGATACCGTCTCAGCTTTACATTAAAAAAAAATAATTTACTTAATAATTAACTAGGTCACTATATGGTTCAAACAATCACGCAAAATGCCGTTAAACAGCTTAGTGTTCCTTGAAAAAAAATGATGGTATGAGTAAAGGGGTACAAAAATAACAACAGAAATGTCGAAATTATTCAGATTTACCTCAAATTATTGGAAAACAAAGTCATAGATTCGCCGTGGCATTGAATAAGATCCAAAGAATCTAATTAAAAGGGAGCACACACAAAAGCCAAATTAGGCCAGTAGCCTATGAGAAATCGCAAAATACCCAAGACAATGAACAAGTCCCAATGGGGGGCCCTGGGTCTATCAAAATATTTCAATGGTTTCCCAAGGAATTTGATATCATTTTCTTCCGTCTCCACTTTAAATGAAAAAAAATAATTATCTTTTTGGCATCCCTGCTTTCAATAAAAATGAGGTATTATCATTTAAAAATGATAGCCCCCTATCCCCCCCCTATAGAGAGTAAATTTACAATTTTTTTATGAATCATATTTTTGGGGTAACTTCCGTTTCAATCTTTAATTCCCCAGCCTTGTACATAGCTTAGTCTATAGCTACATTTTGTCTCAATAGAAGGGTTTTTTTTTTGGGGGGGGGGGGGGGGGTAAATTCGGGGATTCGGGGAACCATATTTATCTCGGAGTGACGCATAGATTTTCGGGGATATACCCGAAAATTCGGGGATAGTACAAGCCCTGCTTGATTTCTAATCAGGAAAATCTAAATATTAAACCACACGAGCAAGAAAAGCTTCGACTTTGCGGTTGACACAATAAAGAATTGCCGCAAAATTAATTTAAGGTCAGCCGAATGCCGCCACCTCTTCCGGCGGCGGAGCGCCTGCGGCGTAACGACACTTTGGCGTTGGTTGACCGGGCCCCTCATCGGCGGCGTTCGTTCGATCCGCCGGTGCGGCGCCGGGGTCTACACCTAGCTCTATGATTCATCGCGAAACGGAGGAATCGCGCCGAACTTCTGACAACCATAAAACATTCATTCGCACCTCGCACCAAAGTATAATCACCTACGGTTCCGTAGGTGATTATACTTTGATTCGCACGCACTCTCGCCAATCACTCAAAATCAAAATCCTCCCTACCAAGCGCTTCAATCGCCAATCAGTCAGGTCTTCAGACTCACACATCAAATGATATACACTTCTATTCAAACCTCCATACATTTGACAAAAATAAGGAACAGTCTTTGACTTTTATCTCCTGACAAACTTTCTTCTTTGGCCCAGTGGCAAACTATCAGCCCCCATTTCAACTAATAGCTTTGTTTCCTTTTTATTCAAAACCAACTTAAAAAATAAAACTTATTATCAAGACTGCCGGTGTTACCAAATGTCATGTTTGAAGTTGCGCCGCCATAAACGTTAAAATGTGCCAAAAGCTCCATTTTTCTAGTGAAAATGTATACAACGAACTACCCCCCCCCCTAAAAAAAATACGCCGATTAGAAAATGCAATTCTCATCCGCCTCAAAAAAAAACGCCAAAATAGCGCAAATGCGTCCCATCTGGCAACTCTGAAGACTGCCCCGTATTTCTGGGTAAATCACCTGTTATTTTGCTCGTCGAAAAAATTGGACACGAGCTCGATAACTTCTCCCGATACAAGCATCAGCGTACATGCCTGGATATAATCAAAAACCCCTTATAATGACTTCTTCAGAGTGTTTTTTCTCAGTGAAAGTAAGCGGAAAGATGAGTTTCCACGCGCTTCTTTTTTGTCCAATCTATTATATAAAGCCATACAAATCTTCAATCACTTTAAAGATTTGTTAACACATACCTGAATCTTAATTTTTTGTCTGTTAATTTTGATGGATGGTAAATAAATTAGGAACTACAAAGGTTAGGCTGGGTATCGATAGAAATAATACAGATTCAAGGTTTTCTATTATCAATTCTTGCTATCTTATGTGGGGTTAACCGAAAGGTTACAAAATAATTATTATTAACCAGTCACTTAATATATTAATAACCAAAATCCATCATTTTTGGGTGGTGAAAGGCGAGCCAACTAGACAAGAGCCATGCAAATTAAGAAAAATTACCAGATAATTTTTTTTTCTTACGAATATGTTCCTGACTATTTGATCTAAACTGTTGTACATGGGCACACACAGCCGATACTTTACATGGGAATGGAGGTTTTTTGTACAGAGAGGGGGGATAACTAAAAAACCTGTACTTAGATCTGATTATCAGAACGTTGGCACATTCTATTATATTTCCATAGAGTTTGCCTTGGGGGGTCCTCGGATGAACCTTCCGGAAAATTTACATCCTATGTCCTCTCCTCCCTTTGTGAAAGTATGACGGCTGTGATTAAGTTTTTGTCCCTAATAAAAGTAAATGGTTAAATCAGGGGCGGGGGGAGTGAGAGTAAATCAGGTCCAATCGACTTGACACACGTCCAGTTTTAAGGATGCTTAAATAAAAATTTCTGGGGTATCTAACAGCCCCCCCCCCTCCTCCCTTGACTGGGAAGCCTATGTATATGCTGCATCGAATAGGTCACATAAATGTGTTGCTTTTAAAAAGGTCAGAAATTTGAAAGTTTAAAAATTATGCAAACGCTACGGTATTTGCCATTTTTAGCCATGGGGATGAAGATATGGTAGAAAAAAGGGCAGTTAACACACATGATACCATGGATATGGCTTTCCTAAACACGATGTTTAGAAGCAAAAATTAGGCAAAGGAGTCGTGCCTTTCCTAGTAATTTTACTTTATTAGTATTTTACATTGGATAAGTATAGTTTTGTCTTCGCCTAATACTTATAAAATACATTTTAACTTGTCATGCAGTTGCAATAAATAATAAAGTCCTCTTCTGAATTGTATTTTGCATATAATACGACATCTAGATGTATCTACATTTTTATTTCAAGAAAAAGTTTAATTTTTTATTTTAGTATATTTTCAAATCTGACAAACTGAAGTCAATTTCCAACTTCTGGTAGGTCTTAAAACATGAAAGAGTAACTCTAAATTTTTAGGGAATTCCCGTATTTCTAACATAAAGGAGCACTATGATTTTATCATTTTTCCTGTTCGTGCAACATCAAGCTTATATTATTTATTACAAATTTATGATTTAGTATCTTCTGCAGCCGTGGACTGGAATTTGCCTCAAGGTTGCTAATACAAATGGTAGAGCTAACCAGGAAATCATGTTTAAAGAACCTAGCCTGAAGATAACATATATACAATTATTTGAAAAAAACTACGTTTTCTAAAGAGTTAAAGAGGCTGAGTTACAAGGTCGAACCTTAAAACGTACAGGGATTAGGAGGCACAGTTGGGGGGGCGGCGCCCCCCCAACCCCCCCTTTCCGCAGCCTTAAAATATAAAAAAAAATTCTTTAAACTGAAAGCAAGGAGCGACATTAAATCTTAAAACGAACAGAAATTATTCCGTATATGAAAGGGACTGTGCCCTCCTTAACGCCTCGCTCTTTACGCTAAAGTTTGACTTCCTCACAACTCTTTTTTTAAGGCTGCGAAAGCGGGGGGTTTGGGGGGCGGCAGCCCCCCAACTGTGCCTCCTAATCCCTGTACGTTTTAAGGTTCGACCTTGTAACTCAGCCTCTTTAACTCTTTAGAAAACGTAGTTTTTTTCAAATAATTTCTGCACGTTTTTGTACAGTTTATTACTTATTATTGCTTAACTAACTGTTAGCTGATTTGACAGCTTGCGGGCTCTTATAGGAAAACGAGCCCGCGTTTTCGCGGGCTCTTATAGGAAAACGATAAGAGCCCGGTTATAGCGGGTTCTTATAGGAAAACGAGGTTTTTCGTAAATGTAAATTCGGGGGATAATTTTTTCGGTCTGAAAATATCAAAAGGCCCTAACAGGTCGAATTCTGCTTAGAAATGAGTCCTCATTCACCCGGATCAGTTGCCAACTGTGGCCTGTAGGCGTGGATAAGAAAAAAAAGAAATGATGAATTTTAAGTGGCTATATTTGGTTTTTTGAAAACAGGGAAGGAGTGATCGGATTGAGCTGAAATTTCGAGGATAAGCTCCCGGGCCCTAGAAAGCTTAACCTCTAAATTTCAGCCCAATCGGACAACGTTAAAGGGAGGCTGTGGTGGGAGGGTCGAAACTTCCGGCCCAGTTTACCCCATGAAGATAAAGTCGGAGGAGGATGAAATTTTGCAAGTTTCTTAGTTTGAGCTTGGGCTACAAAATGCGATTACCGCCGTCTCTCTGCGACCTCTAGGACCTGAAATCGCTTAAGATTGTGGCGGGTCGCCTCTTTATAGAGGCACAAGTGTGCCTCCTTGATAAGACATTTTTCACAGACACTATCAATTTCCATCGGAGGAAAAATCGTAATACAAGTATGCAGAGTTGCAGAGCGCAGTTTGGCAGAACCTCTTTTGCCTGAAAATGTGCACCCCATATACTCCCTCGAAACTTCTGTTACACACAGGTGCGTAGCTTAAGCATTTTTATGCTTAAGTGAAGCTTTGAAGGAGAGGGGTCTCCATCCGGAGAGTCAAGGGGCATTGGCTATATAATAATTTTTTTCTCCAAATTGTTGGGGGGGACTGCCCTCCTTATCCCCCTTCCACCCCCCGAAACGACGCCACTGGTTACACACCGTTACATGACTGTTTTACGTCTGGAGGCATGCTACACCCTTCGCAGATGCAGTCGCTGCAGGTCCATATTTATGTTCCTTGCCGTGATTTAACTCATTGATTCAAAAAGCTATAAGTTTAGGGCTTGAAATAAAACTGATATTTACACAATATGCATGTGTCAGATTTTAGCTTTTTGTCTTGGTTATGAGATCTTGGCATTAATTGTGTATAGCGTTGAAATGCTAATAGATGTAATTACATTAGAACTCACAGAATATAAAAACCCTATTGGATATTTATTTACGTAAACGAATATTACCACTAGCAACTAATTACATCGAAAAGCCGTATGAGACCAACACAGTTGCGCACACCCCGTCCCGCCCCCCCAGTCTGTTCAAAGCTTCACTTTTCACTCCCTTCCATGACGTTTATGACGCCTTCCTACCCCATTCGGGGACGACCTACTTTGCTTTTAGCCCCAGATGAATTGTCAACAGCAATTTTTTTGGTAATTTAAATAAAACGTTATTTTTTAGAGTAAGTTTGAAAATAAAGTGGTAACAATTATTTATCAAATATGCTAGGAGAAGATTAAAATGTATTCCCTTAAGCTAATTTACCTTATCTAATGCTTCGTAGCATCGTGTTGTGTCGTCCATTCTTCCCCTGGTTTCTTCAAGTTTATCGGCAAAGATTTGGAGTTGGTCTCTGAGGGACTTGGACACATCAGAACTTCTGCAATCAGGTTCATCCGCCTCTGATCTACCCTCGCTTGACGAACCATTAGCAACCTTTTCGCTATGCGAGCGAAATTCTTCCAAAAGCGCATAGCCTTTTGTTATTTGCCTCTGAAAATAAGACGAAATTTCACTACACGGTTGATTAGATTTGGCCTTAATGAATACCATGATTGCATACTTTGAACTGAGCAAAGCTATAAACTGCAAATTGGCATAGGATTATGATAAGAACTTAACAGTTACAGAGAGGGAATTACCCTTAATAGTTCAAGTATGAAAACAAGACATTTATTTACCCTGTTCTATCATAAACATATATAATTACTCGATTACAAAATGAAAGAACGAAGCAGAAAGAGATGAAACTGCCAGCCAAAGTACTATTCCTTTAGATTAGCACTGCTTTTACTCAAACTGTCTTGCACTACGTAGGTTCTTAACTTCTTACCCTCTTCGTTCCATGAACTATTTCCGAGTAAGGTGAAAACCACAAACCCCTTGTCAGAACAAAATATAGTACTTATTAAGAATCCAGTAAACACGCAAGAAGTGAAGTTTCGTTAATACTAATGAAACAAAACAAAATTGGATGAAAATATAATAGTTTATTAACAAAATTGGGCTATATATTTGCACAATGGGAGGGGGGGGGTAAAGCGTAGCATATATTAAATAAGTAACCTAACCTAGGTACTTTTTTTTGACCCTTCGACCCAAAAAACTAAAGTTTAAATATTTTTCACGGAGTGAGCAATACCTCACAAGGCAGCGGAAACCTGTTTTTTCATTAGGATTTCATTAGATTCTAGATGCAGTTCTTCGCGTATTTACTGGATTCTTAATAAGTACCCAAAATTTAGTACTTGTTAAATACCCCAAAAACACTCAAGAAGTGTAGTTAGGTTAATCATAATGAAATATACCAAAATATGATGAAAATGTAATACTTTATTAACAAAATTATGGAAACTACAGAAGAAAATTATGGAAAACAGTCCGCCCAGAAACCATTATTTTAAATATCTAACCACCTCTGTATATTAAATATTTAATTAGAATTTATCTACATCGTAGTTTTCTCACTGAGACTAAGCTAATTATAACCGAATGCAAAAGACAAATCAGTTTTTCCTCAGATCAAAGAGATCAGACTTCTCGAGTCTTTTCCGGATATTTAACAAGTACCCAAATTTCAAATAAACTAGACATAATAACGAAAACTTAGAAATTATATACCAATTTTCACTTTGTAAAGAATTTTCCTCTCCCCCACCCCCATAAATTCCTCCATAAAAGTGTGCCAAAAGTCAAATACCGTTGTTCTGCTACAAACAAACTAACTAATTTTTCCTGACCTCAAAAGATTACTTATCAGGGTCAATCCTCAGTCATCGAACCTTTTACGTGGGTAAATTTTAAATTCTCTGAACCAGTTACAACTCGGGAATTCTTGAAGATAATTCGGGTCGATTATGTTGCTTTAGAAAAGACAAGAATAAACGGTCCCGCTTATTAGATAGTTAATCGAATCCTATGATGTCTGAAACGCAAAATATAAGAACATCAAGGGAAAATAGACAATTAACTATTTAGATTTATTAACAATTTGGATTTTCAGCACATTTTCGTCAAGAAATACTGCTTGGGCAAAATAATTTCGGTAAATAAATGAAAACTTGGATCATCTATTTTTAACGATGACGATATTCCAGTTCTTTAATACAAGATGAAATAAGCCTGGAACGTTTATCAAAAGGTTATGACAGTTATCATAAGAAACGCAAATTCCAGCAAACGATGTAAGAGCTCTTCATAAAAATTTTGCCGCTACACTTCGGTCAGTAGGTCAAGCCTTTTGAGCCGTCCGTTTATTCGAATTACAGACATAAAATGACGACAGAAAAACATGTGTGGTTGCAAATACTACTTCACGCACTTAATTTGCCGACATGTGATTAGCTAATAAAAATAACCGCTTCAGAATTACTAGAATGTTTTCAACCAGCAGCAGATCCTACTGGACCAGAGGCATAAAAGAAAAAAAAATGTTTAGTAAATTCTCTTATGAGTGGGCTACCGTAGAAAAAATCTCCTTCCCTCCAAGACAAAAGATCTCCTTCCTCCCTGCCTAGAAAATTCCTAAAACTTTCAATTCGATCTTCAGCCGTTAGTAATACTAACGTCAGCCGTAAGTAATTCTCGCTTGGCTTCAGGTACCTATTGTATTTTGTCTCAACTGTCTTTAGAGCTGAAAATTAGTGATCGGCTGAGAGTTACCGACACGGCCAATTATATTTTTGACTGTTTCTAACATGCATTTCTTTTATTCGTTAGTATTTTTTTTATTATGATGCATCTGTATTCGTTGTACTTTTTCTTGCTTCTAGCCAAATAATTATAGACAGCCGTTGGCTATTGCTAATAAACTAAAGACTCCATACACGTTAATGAAGAGACCATGAAATAAAGCTTCTTATCTTGATGCTGTACAGCTATTATCTACCACTTTGTACAGTTTTTTTTTTAATGAAAGTAAAGAGCGACATTAAAACTTAGAACGAACAGAAATTATTCCATATGAGGGGGATGCCGCTTTACCAGGCCCCCGTTCTTTATGCTAAAGTGTTACACTGCAAGGCTGAAAGCCTTTAAGATTATAGCAAATATGCAAACGATTGCCTTTAAAACATTTGAACTGAAAATTAAATTGTTTAATGCAAATGCAGACCAAAAAGATGTTCCTTCCTTGAGATATGGTGAAAAATACCTCCTGTTCCATTCCAATCGCTCCTGTGCTAGAGGAGTCACTTTTAAAGCATTGGGGATAAAAGTTCAAACTTTAGCGTAAAGAACAAGGGTTCGAGAGGGAGGGGGATCTCCTCATAAACGGAATAATTTCTGCTCGTTTTAAGTTTTGAAGTCGCTCTTTATTTTCATTTGAAAATTCTTATTTTTTATTGTAATTCCATCCGTTTCTAATACCATACCCAGGGTTACCCTAAACGTAAAAAGAGATAACTTGAGCGTGACTGTAAATTAAAGTTTATCTATCACAGAACAAAGCTTCGATAAACAGAGACATTTAGTACATTTGCTTTTCGAAACCAAGTATATTTGAATTTTCCACGCCCTTGAATTTCTCGAGTTGCAAAAAATCCTGACGTTTCGTAGTTTCATAAACTTAACTTGGTTTTTCAACGACAGATTTACGAATAAGCCCTTAAAATATTAACAAGTAAAATGGACCTTAAGCGGTTGCTGTGTAAATGCTGTGTCATTTAGTGGGCTGCAATTTCTTCTAGGGGTGCCACTTCTCAAGGTCACCCTGCAACGCTGTTAGCAGCCACGGTTTTATTTAGGAAAACTCGCGAAAGGTCCCAAACTGATGCCTGAGTTGTAAGCAGTAGTAGTATAACCTGGTATAATGATGTAGTAAGAATATGAAAAAAAACACACATAAAGAAAAACACGTAGTCAACGAAAAAATAGGATGAGAAGATAAACATCCATGAGCCATGCCTCAGAGTTTTTTATGCCGTATTTCTAACTTTGAAATTAGTTGGAAATCGGTTTTCTGTCCAAGGTGGAAGATAAAGAAGAAATTGACAGAGATTAAAATAATTCATTCGGATTCCATTTAAATTACCATACTTATGAATAGGGGAGAATTGACACTTAAACATTTGACATTTAAACAGTAATTCCGCCTATTCTAAGCACCTATTGATTTTACCGCATTTGAGTTTTAGAATTAGTCTACAAACGAAATCACACTTTCACTTTTTTTAATAATTGATTCAATAGCTAAGAATAAATGACGGCAGTTCTTTAGTGGCAAAATACAAAACGATGAGGAAACGCCTCAGACTTAGTGACATATTAGTTACGGTCTGTTTATCCAAATAAACGTGCAACAAAAATAATAACTTTCCTATGGAACAAAATGATAAGGATCCAGATCCCTTTGGACGAAAACAAGATATTTCTGAATCCTTTGAACTGGGGTGTAGTGGTGACAAACTTTTCGTGGTGTTCTGAGAGAAGTAAACACAAGTAGGGGCCAAATATTGCTACTTTCAGGGACCGTCCACCCACTGGACGTCCTACCGGGATCTGACCATGTTACACGATATTTTCGGGAATCCGTTTCCAAGATTGGATGGACTGAAGACAGTAATAGCTGCCAGAATCATGTTCGGAGATTATCAATCCCCTTACTACCAAGAAAGGTTCTTCTACATACGGAAAAAAGAAATAGTCAAACCCTATCTCAAAATACCAAGCCCAAGAAGGCACGAATAGCCCAGAGGCTATTGATGCTGTTTTTTTCCGTTTGGGTGCGAAGAAAATGAGCCCCAACTTATTTACGAGTCCATCCTGATAACAATAGTAATAATATTAGTTCTTCTACCAGTTGATATTTTGCAATTCTCTTGGCCCGAGAATTTAGAAAAAGAGGTGAAAATCCCAATTTTTTATTTTTATTGCATAAAATTTATTAATAACTTTGCAAAAGCTATTGCAAAATAAAGGTGAAAAAAGGTAATTTTAGTTCAAAGTAACCCCTTTTGACGGTACATATTTTTCTTTTTTTGTGGGGGGGGGGATTATTAATGCCATCAATGACATGATGGCATTGCCCTAATGAGCTTAAATAGAGAAATCCCAGCAGTGTGGGCATAGCAAGAAATAGGGCAGATGCAACAACAGCAACCAATTTGGCATTTCAGCTGCATACATCTGATTAGTGATGCCTCGAAGTCCCTTAATATTTCACCGCCTTTTAACTTTTACTCTATCGATATGGTCTAATTTCAATCTTCTAGCTGCGTGTCATATTGTATAAAGCATGAAGCCCGAATCAGCTCGAAGCTACTGCTAGATTGGTCTCTTTAAACAAAAATATTAAAATTTATGTTTGCTCGTGTTTTTGTTGAGTTGTCAGTTTCATGAGTGATCGCAGTCAGTGAATAATGATCAAATCGTGGATTTTTTTTCTGAATTATTGTTTAAATAACAAGAATTTTTCCCCCTCTTCAACAGGCAATAGAATTTTTGGGTGGATTAATGCCATGTATTTATTTTTGGTGCTTGATTGCTTATGAATATATTCTAATAATATATAATGTATGATATATAACATAATAATATATAATATAATACTAAAATTTAATATGATATGAATCTATATAATATATAATACAATCACATTATAATATATGAATATCTCAGACTGTACTAGCAATCCACGAAGAGCAAACGTACAAAAACAAACCAATGGCTCTGGAGCCAAAATGTTTGCGAGCTTGAGATAATTTCTGCCATCTGGTGGCACCAAGATTCTAGTTTAGGCAATACATTTTTTCCAAAAATACGACAAGCCAGAGCTAGATTTGTACACTAAATGATGTTTTGGTCTGATACATTTCGAAAAGACTAGGTAAGCAGTAGAATTTTACTAACCGAATTGACAAGGATTACCGCAATTTGGCATCAATGGTAGTCGATGTCTGGCGGTAATTACCTCTCTCGAGCTGTCGAGGCTGACTTGACATTCTGGGTCAAAGCCAAAACTTACATAGATTCGGGTATAATGCAGTGGCGGATCCAGAGGGGGGGCGAGGGGGCACCCCCCTAGCGCAGTCTAAAGTAGTGTAATTTACTTAATTAACTCAATTTTGCGTTAATTAAACTTGCTCCTAACGCAAGTTTATCGGATCAACCTATTTTGCCCCCCCCCCCCCCAAAAAAAAATTCGGATCAACCTATTTTGCACCCCCCCCCCCACCCTAAAAAATACTGGATCGCCCCTGGTATGATGTAATAAAAATAATTGAGTAAAATTGTAGAAGAGGGGTTTATTGGTATCTTGGAAACTTTGTGTTTCGTAAATATAGCTATCAGAGATGAATCTGCAGCCCAAAATAGAATCCAGAAGGCCGTTTCCAGTTCCTAACAACCGTTTCCTACTTTAAAAAGTTTGAAATAATTCCATGAGAACTGATTTACTAATATTTCGCTGTTCTTGATTTTCGCTTGGGTAGCTTGGGTTAGTTTTCATTTCTTGAAAAAGGTTATGGCGACTCTGTTCCCGGTATTTGAACCAGCTCCTAACCCAAATT
>JAQQPU010010119.1:0-26801 GCA_029168905.1 Artemia sp. Kazakhstan ARC1039 | reverse complement strand
TAAAACTCTTTAGTAAAACTCTAGCTAAACAAAAACTCTAAACTAAAACTAAACTAGCTAAGACTAAACTAGAAATAAAGGTAATAAATAAACTTAAAATAAACTAAAAATCTAAACTAAAACTCTAAAATAAAATTAAACATTAAACTAAAACTAAACTAAAAATCTAAACTAAACCAAACTGAAACTAAACTAAAATAAAGGTAATAAAAAAAACTTAAAATAAACTAAAAATCTAAACTAAATAGGTAATAAAATAATAAACTAAAAATCTAAACTAACCCAACCTGCAATCCTATTTTTCTAATATTTCCGTCCCCCCCCCTGATTGACTTAGAAGGAGATGTAAGCAAGCCCTCTGATTGGCTGAGAAGGAAACACGTGATCTAACTGTTTCCGGGAAACTCATAGCATTTGGCTCGAGCAACAACAACAAATACTATTGCTGGATCATAACATTCGCTGAGAGCGTGCACTTACAACAACAACATTGACCTTGACAATTGCCTCGGAAACAACTACAAATACTATTCCTGGATCATAACATTCGCTGAGAGCATGCCAAAAACACACCTGGAGAAAGAGACCATGGAGAAAGAGGTCATTGACCCCATTAACCACGTGTTCTCCCTAGGGAGGCTATGCCCATATTTGGGGTGCAAAAATGTTGTAGGTGGCAGCAGGGGTGCCCCGTGGGGGCTTTAGGGTCACCTCTACTAACGTTGAATGTGCCAGAACGTTATTCTACGCTTCTCCTAAGTGTAAATTTCGTGAGAGCAAGAAATTTTTTATTTAATCCTGCTGTGCAAGATTAAGTTCCACAAATCTCGTGGATTCTTCCTTCATTGAAATCCCAAGCTTGATGAATATAGCTGTACAGACAATAACTTTGATTGTTTGGAAAGAAATACGGAATGGCAACGGAACAAAGCCAAGGGGATGGTATAGTAGGGAAGCCATAAGCCAACGGTCAGCTGCAGTGGAGATGTACAAAAGAAGGAATAACAGAATATAGACAAGTTTGGTAATTTTGAAGTTAATTGTTATATTAGTAAGGGTGGACCAGCGTGACGCATGGGTGGTCATTTGTCTTACTGGGGCAGGTGTTGGGGTTCCACCTCTTGTTTCTTTTCTTTTCAGATAAATGACCCATTTTCCTCGCTGTCATTATATTTGCCTATAAGATAATTTTTAATCTTAAGTTGAATTCTGGTTGTTAAGCTAGCCTCTTTTGCAATAAGTAAGCTTTGAAGGAAATTCTATTTTTGTCTTCCTGGTCTAAGCCGTTAAAAAATAAACTTAAGAAAAAGTAGAATGGATTTTGAAAGGGGATTGAGAGGATTGACTGGGGCCAAGTGAAGGTCCACCCCTATGCAAAGTTGTTGTAAAGAACGAACATTATTTTTGAGTTAGTCTACATTGCAACCCCGGTTGGGGAAGTCTATTCTTTTTGTTATATGTGTGTGACCTTTGGAAGGTTACAAGTAAGATATTTTCTACAGCTGTGTAGACTAATTTTTCCAGAAACCCAGACAGGATAGGAAAAGCGTTACGAGATACCGTCATTATTATGTTGACAGGGGGGTTCGTTACCTCCAAAAAGGTAGTTAGAGATTTTTAAGTGGTGTCCCGGGTTGGGTACATCCTTGACCTTAGAATTTGGCCATTTGACCACTCGATCACGTTATCGTACCCTGGGGAAGTGTATATTGGGTATTGTAAATTGGGTTCTAAGACACCCCATACTTACCGAACCGTTGTGGTAAGCGCGGGCATCCCATTATAATATTTGGCACCACCAGGGGCTTTCCCCTCCAGTAAGTGATGAAGCAACATTTTTGCACCAATAAGTGGTGACACCCGTACCTTACCACACCAATAACATCCAATAAAAATTTTGAGATAGCCATTCTGTTGAATGTAGTTGAAAAATCAGGAAATTATTTCTTTGAGGATGACATTCCCCCAAAGCCCTCAGCGCAAGGGTGGCATATAAGTTTTTATAGAAAGCGTTTTATTAGAAACTTCCAAAAGGGCTCATTCGATTGAAAATTGAAGGCGCTAGTGCCCTATTTAATAGTCGAAAGTGATTGGAGGGCAACTAATCCCCCTCTCACACCAACAATTTCCCCAAATACATCTAATCAAAATTTTGAGATATCAATTTTCTTAAACGTAGTTGAAAGTTTTGGAAATTAGGTCTTTAAGGATGACAACCTTCCCCCTACAGCCCTCTGGGCAAGGGTTGTTAGTTATGCACCGGGGGCATATATGGTTTTTAATGCCCCTCTCAAGCCTACCATTTCCCCAAAAACATCCAATAAAAATTTTGAGACATTCATTTTTTTCAACGTAGCTGTGAGTTCTGGAAATTAGGTCTTTGAGGATGACAACCCCTCCACAGCCCTTAGGGCAAGGATTGTAAGTTATGCCTTGAGGGCATATAGAGTTTTTGACAGTGGTTCGAGGGCAACTAGCCCTCCAACCACTACTTGCCCTCTCAATTTCCCCAAACAAATCCAATTAAAAATTTGAGATGGCCATTTAGTTCAACGTGGATGAAAGTTCTGGAAATTAGTTCTTTGAGAATGACACTCCCCCCAGAGCCCTCAGTGCTAAGGTTGTAAGTTATGCCCTGGGGGCATAAGGTTTCTTGTAGAAAATATGGTTATAGTAACTTCAAAACAGGCTCATTCAGTTGGAAATTGAAAGGGCTAATGCCCTTTTTAATAGGCTAGTCGAAACTGATTGAAGGGCAACTAATCTCGCTCTCACGCCCACCATTTCCCCAATCACATCCAATCAAAATTTTTACATAGCTTTTTTTCAACGTAGTTGAAAGTTCTGGATAGTATGTCTTTAAAGATGATCGACCCCCCCCCCCACACACACACCTCAGGGCAAGGGTTGTAAGTTATGCCGTGGGGGAATATAAGATGTTTAAAGAGCGTTGCAATAGAAACTTTCAAAACTTTCAATTGCTAGTGCCCTTTTTAATATTCAAAAGTGGTTGGAGGAAAACTAAAACCCCTCCCACGACCACCATTTCCCCAAAAACATCCAATAAAAATATTCAGATGGCCATTTTGTTCAGTATAGTTGAAAAATCCGGAAATTATGTCTTTGAGGATGACACTCCCCCTACAACCCTCAGGCAACTAACCCCCCTCTCACACCCACAATTTCTCCAAACACACCCAATAAAAATTTTGAGATATCAAACTTCTTCAACGTAGTTGAAAGTCTTATAAATTTGGTCTTTAAGGATTACAGCCCCCATGCAACCCTCAGAGCATTGGTTGTAAGTTTTGCCGTGGGGGCATATATGGTTTTTAATGCCCCTCTCAAGCCTACCATTTCCCCAGACATATCCATTCAAAATTTTGAGACCTTTATTTTGTTTAACGTAGTTGCAAGTTCTGGAAATTAGGTCTTAGAGAATGACAATCCCTCCGCAGCCCTCCGGGAAAGGGCTCCGGGAAAGTTATGACCTGAGGGCACATAGGGTTTTCGGAAGTAATTGGAGGGGAACTAGCTCCCCTCTTAAGCTCACCATTTCCCCAAACGCATCCACTTAAAATTTTGAGATAGCCAATTTGTTCATTGTAGATGAAAGTTCTGAAATTAGGTCTTTGAGGATGACACTCCCCCCAGAGCCCTCAGTGCTAAGGTTGTAAGTTATGCCCTGGGGATATATAAGGTTCCTTATTGAAAATATTGTCGTAGAAACTTCAAAACAGGCTCATTCAGTTGGAAATTAAAAGGACTGGTGCTCTTTTTCATAAACTAATTGAAAAGCAACTAATCTACCTCTCACATCCACCGTTTCCCCAATCACATCCAATCTAAATTTTGACATAGCATTTTTTCAACGTATTTGAAAGTTCTGGATATTATGTCTTTGAAGATGATCCCCCCCCCACACCTCTGAGGGCAGGAGTTTTATTTTATACCCTGGGGGCATATAATATTTTTAAAGAGCGTCGTAATAAAACTTCGAAAACTTCGAAGTGCTACTGCCCTTTTTAATAGTCAAAAGTGATTGGAGGAAAACTAACACCCCTCCCACGACCACTATTTCCCCAAAAACATCCAATAAAAATTTTCAGATAGCCATTTTGTTCAATGTAGTTGAAAAATTTGGAAATTATGTCTTTGAGGATGACACTCCCCCCACAACCCTCAGCGCATGAGTGGCATATAAGGTTTTATAGAAAGCGTTGTCGTAGAAACTTCAAAAAGGGCTCATTCGATTGGAAATTGAGAACTCTAGTGCCCTATTTAATAGTCGAAAGTGATTTGAGGGCAAATAACGCCCCTCTCGAGCCTACCATTTCCCCAAAAACATCCAGTCAAAATCTTGAGACAGCCCCTTTGTTCAACGTAGTTGAAAGTTCTAGAAATTAGGTCTCTGAGGATGACAACACCTTCACAGCCCTCAGGGCGAGGGTTGTAAGTTATACCCTTGGGGCATTTAAGGTTTTCTATTGAAAGCTTTGTCGTAGAAATTTGAAAAAGGGCACATTTGATTGGAAATTCAAAGGGATAGTGCCCTTTTTAATAGTCGAAAGTGATTGGAGGGCAACTAACCCCCCTCTCACGTCCAACTTTTTCCCAAACACATACAATCAAAATTTTTAGATTGCCATTTTGTTCAACGTAGTTGAAAGTCTTGAAAATTAGGTCTTTAAGGATGACAACCGTCCCCCTTCAGCCCTCAAGGCAAGGGTTATAAGTTATGCCCGGGGGCATAAAAGGTTTTCATACAAAAAGTTGTCATAGAAACTTCAAAAGGGGCTCATTTGATTGGAAATTGAAATAGCTAGTGCCCTTTTTAATAGTCGAAAATAGTCGAGGATGACACTCCCCTCACAGCCCTCAGCGCGTGGGTGTAATATAAGGTTTTATAGAATGCTTTGTCGTATAAACTTCAAAAAGGGCTGATTCGACTGGAAATTGAGAACTCTAGTGCCCTATTTAACAGTCAAAAGTGATTGGAGGGCAACTAACGCCCCTCTCAAGCCTACCATTTCCCCAAACACATCCAATGAATATTTTGAGGTAGACATTTTGTTCAACGTACTTGAAAGCTCTAGAAAATAGGTCTTTGAGGATGACAATCCCTCCACAGCCCTCAGGGCATGGGTTGTAAGTTATGCTCTGGGGGCATATCATGTTTTAATTGAAAGCTTTGTTGTAGAAACTTGAAAAAGGGCACAGTCGATTGGAAATTTTCCCCAAACACATACAATCAAAATTTTCAGATAGCTATTTTGTTCAACGTAGCTGAAAGTTTTTAAAATTACGTCTTTAAGGATGAAAACACCTAAACAGAGTTGAATCAAGCCCTACAAACAGTAACAACCCACCCCAAACCAGCAGCCCAAGGGCCCCTGAAAGAAATCGTAAAGGAAAAGAGGCTACACCTAGCCCAGAAGGTAGTAGTAATAAGCTACAAAGACCCAGGTTAGCTCCATCACACACAAATGACTCGCTCCCTTTCAGTGTTCCAACTAAATATCCGGGGATTCGACCAGCCAAAAGAAAAGAACTCCAAAATATTTTAGTCAGGCATACTCCTGATATTTTCCTACTTCAAGAAACTTTCTTAAAACAGGAGAATATTGTCCATGATTTCAAGGGGTACAATATTGCCCGTTGGGACAGAGTCCACAAAACAGGTGGTGGTCTACTGTCACTTGTGAAAAATGACCTAGCTTTTAGAATACATGACCCCAGTCCACAAGGGAAATGGAGGTAGGTAAAATTGACATAAAACTACTGGGAAGCAACAAATGGATTAGTATTGCTAACTGCTATGCTCCAAAGACAAATAAATTCTCCCTGAATCAATTCAAACTGATTGTGAATGCATGTGGCCCTGTGAAAATAATTAGTGGTGACTGTAACCTGCACCACAGAATGTGGGATACTGTATCACCAGAAGATCCAATTGCAACCCCTCTAAACGATTACATCCGGGAACCCATAAATAAGTTGTCCCTTGTCACCCCCAAAGACCTAAATACACGGCTGAACCCTCAGACAGGCAAGTACTCAACCATTGACCTCACTTTCACATCATCAGATATTATAAATAGTGTAGCAATTCAGAAACCCTGTGACTTTGGTTCTGACCACGAGGTTCTATCATTAACACTAGAGATCAACCCAATAAGGTTAAGGTTCCAACCAGTGAAATTCTGGAAATTCCAAGACAAACTCTGGAACTCCTGGAAACACAACTTAAACCAAAAGGCTTCAGAAATTAAGACAAGTGACCAGTTAGTGGAATTATTATCTAATAAGATTACTTCAGCTATAATAGCTTCTTCAGAAAGAATATTTGGTTACAAACAACCTCTTCCCAAGAGACAAAATTCCTCTCCTGGATGGAACAATAAATGCCAGAAAGCCTACCTAGAGAAGAAATCCCTCAATTGAGAATAAAATAGCTTTCAAGCAAAAGACAGCAGAATTCAAAAAGACACTAAAGACTGAGACGCAAGATGGATGGAGAAGGCTCATTGAAGATAAATTTGGCCACAACACCCCCATTCGAGAGCTATGGAGAAATTTTCAGGTTTTTTCAGGTAAAAAAAGAAGAACGCCCATCCCTGCGGAAATTCAGATGGGAAGGACTACAGAATTTTCAACCAATGGGAAACTTAATCTCTTCTTAGAAAAGTTTCTGAAAGAAGATACACAATCACAGCTCACACACCATCAACTCAGTCTCAAAAACGGCACTGTTCCATTTTCTCACTTCAGCTTTCAGGAAGTTAAAGACACCATTTCAAAGCTCCAGCCTGGTGCAACTGGCCCTGATGGAATTCACAATTTAATGTTGAAAAATTTGCCAGATACATTTGTTGAGATACTGACAGAGTTATTCAATAGATCTGTCATAGAGTCATCAATACCATCTGAATGGAATAAGGCAACAGTGATCCCACTTCTCAAGGCAGGAAAAGACCCTATGCTGGTTGATTCATACCGCCCCATATCACTCACCTCTTGTGTTGCAAAACTAATTGATAGGGTAATAAAACAAAGAATTTTAACCCCATTATCAGACCACATCCAAATTGAACAGCTCGGATTTCTCCCTGGAAGGAGCACCACAGATGCCTTAGTTAGACTAGAGCATCTGATCAAACAAAGCTTCAAAAAAGGAAAAGCAGTACATTTGATATTTTTAGACATGGAATCAGCATTTGATAGAGTAGATGTAAGGCAACTAATCAGAAAGCTATCTGTAATGGGCTTACCAGACCTACTGGTAAATTGGATCCACCAATTTTTGATGGGCAGGAAGGTCCAGACCTCCCTGGGGGGCTCCTTCTCAGAGTTTAAGAGGAAAGCCTTTGACATTGGACTCCCTCAAGGGGCTGTTCTAAGTCCACTTCTCTTCTCAGTTTATTGTCATGATATAAGCCAGGAAAATGTTCTTGGAGCAGAGCTCTTTCTGTATGCTGATGATATTGCTGTTGCAGTTGTGGGGAGAGACCCTGTATGCTTACAGTCAGCCTCTCAAAAAGCTGTAGATATGCTATCAATTTGGGCAAAATGTAATAATATGGTCTTCTCAAGCCATAAGTCAGTTAGTGTGTTTTTCCACAAAATGCATAACCTGGATGCTTTCAAACCACTGGTGAAACTGAATGGACATGGGATTGTGGTTGCAGAACATGCACGCTTTCTGGGAATTGTATTTGACCAAAAACTGACATGGAAACCCCATCTGGATGAGCTGATTGGCAGTCTCAAACAAAGACAAAACTTCATTAATGCTCTCTGTCTTGGAAGAAGAGGAGCCCCCACAGTCTTTGCTTCAACTATTGTCAAGTCAGTGGTGATATCCAAGATAGACTATGGATCATTTATATATGGATCTGCCAAGAAATGTCTCATCAAGAAACTTGACACTACCCTCCATGCAATCTTACAAAGTGCCCTTGGCTGTCTAAAATCAACTCCTATTGCAGCTATGTACTTTGAAGTGGGGATCCAGTCCCTTCACTCGATAAGAAAATATCTCCTGGCAAGATATTTTGCAAAGAAGATAAGACTCAAGAACCACATTATCTACAAAGGAATCATTAGCCACTACAACCCTGATGTCCGCTACAAACCAACAGAGATGCCCTCTTTTCAGAGATTCCTTTGCCTTCCTGGCATGGAAGAGTTCATAGAGAATGGCAGGTTGACTGTTAATTTGGATGGTGATTCTCCCAGTGCCTCCAAAGGAATTGGGGAATAGATCATTCCTAAGATCAGTATTGAAAAAAGGGAGGACCTCCCCCAAGCTGTGATGAAAATCCTATTCCTGGGAAAGTTGGCAGAATACCAGGACTACATCCAAGTTTACACAGATGGCTCTAAGACAGAAACAAAATGCAGCTGTGCAGTAGTTATACCCTCCCAGGGCCTGTCTCTTTCCTACCGTTTACCCCCCTACCTGACAATTTTCTCTGCAGAACTTATGGCAATTAAGTTTTCTCTTCAAGGCATAGCAAGCCAAACAGAGACCAAAAATCGGAAGTATATTGTCTGCACTGATTCACTGAAAGGTAGTCAGCTCTAGACTACCTTTCACACCAGCAACACCAAGCAAGAAATGTTGCCATGGAGATTGAAAATCTGACTACACAACTTACAAGAAAGGGTATATCAGTCGTATTTATATGGGTCCCTGCACACTGTGGTATAAAGGGAAATGAATTAGCAGACTAGGCTGCAAAACAAGCCTCCCATCTGGGTCTGATCACTCAAACCCCTATTACTGGTCCTGAATTCCTGTCTTCAATCAGTTCAAAATTTTAGAGGAAGAAGAGGCTTGGCTCCGTTCTTTCCATACCCAGCTCCTGGATCTGTATAATTACAAGCAGCCATCAAAAGAAATGTACCTCTCATCTCGCATCCTTTCAACTTGTCTCTTTCGTCTTAGATGCGGCCATGCAAGGACTAAATCAACACTCTTCCATTGGAAAATGACCCCTTCCCCCAACTGTGACACATGTGGAGTGTACGAAGACATACGTCACATCATCTTCAACTGTAGAAAATATGAAAAGGAGAGGAAAATACTAAGGAATTGCTGTGAGAAGGCATTTAAGGCATTCACAATGCGCTCTGTTCTGGGAAATTACACGTCTCCTCCTTGGGCTAGACAACTAAGCACAAACCTTTCAGGTAGATCTGTTAAGACTACTGGTTTGGTTCATTCCCTTTAGTTTTTTTTTTTTTTTTTTTTTTTTTTTTTTTTTTTTTAGTTGGCGTATGTGACAGGAATGATGTATATTGGCATTATTTATTTAATTGTGTTGCAATTGTAATTTAATTGTTTTATGATAAAGCAGTGCTGAATTACTCTGATTCTTGTTTTTCGACGCAGGCATTTGCTACAGGTGAAAGACCCCCTACCAATAGCACAATAAGTGATACCTGACATGGCTCAATGAATATTGACTAAAGTGACACCCAAGCAAGCTAGTGATTACAGAAGGCGCAGAATAATCGAGTGATACGAACGCATATGACCGATTGGTCGAACGCGTCAAACCCCAAACAAAAACAACAACAAGGATGACAACATCCCCCCCCCCTACAGCCCTTAGGGTATGGGTGGTAAGTTATGCCCCGGGGCATATAATAGTGGCCTTTTTGATAGTCGAAAGTAATTGGAGGGCATCTAATTCTCTCACGCCCACCATTTTCCCAAACACATACAATCAAAATTTTTAGATAGCCATTTTTTTCAATGTAGCTAAAAATTCTCATCCAATCAAAATTTTGAGACATTCATTTTGTTCAAAGTAGTTAAAAGTTCTGGAACTTAGGTATTTTAGTATTAGAACCCCCTCAGAGTCCTCAGGGCAGGGGCTGTAAGTTATACCCTGGGGACACATAAGGCTTTTATAGAAAGTTTTGTCGTAGAAACTTCCAAAAGGACTCAATTGATTGTAAATTGAAAGGGGTAGTGCCCTTTTTAATAGTTTTAAAAGTGAATGGAGAGCAACTAACCCCCCTCTCACACCTCTCTAACACATCCAATCAAAATTTTGAGATATTTATTTTATTCAACGCAGTTAAAAGTTCTAGAAATAAGGATCTTTTAGGATGATAACCCCATCAGAGTCCTCAGGTAAGGGTTGTAAGTTATACCCTTGGGGCATATAAGGTTCTTATAGAAACTGCTGTCACAGAAACTTCAAAAACGGCTCATTTGATTGGAAATTGGAAGTCGAAAGTCGAAAGTGAATGGAGAGCAACTAACCCCCTGTCAAGCCCACCATTTCCCCAAACACATTCAATTAAAATTTTGAGATAGCCACTTTGTTCGACGTGGTCGAAAGTTCTGGAAATTGTGATTTTTAGGATAATAACCCCCCCTCAAACCCTCAGGGCAAGGGTTCTAAGTTATGCCCTGGGGGCATATAAGATTTTTATAGAAAGTGTTTTCGTAGAGACTTCAAAACGCGCTTATTCGACTGGAAATTAAAATGGCTATTGCCCTTTTTAATAGTCGAAAGTGATTGGAGGGCAACAAGCCCCCCTCTCAAGCTCACCATTTCCCCAAACACATCCAATCAAAATTTTGAGATATCCATTTTGTTCAACGTAGATGACAATTCTGGAAATTAGGTCTTTGAGGATGACAACCCCCCCAAGAGCCCTCGGTGCTATGGTTGTAAGTTAGGCCCTGGGGCATGTAATGTTTTTTTACAGAAAATATTGTCGTAGAAACTTCAAAAAGGGCTCATTCAGTTTGAAATTGAAAGGGCTAGTTCCCTTTTTAATAGGCTAGTCGAAACTGATTGAAGGGCAAATAATCTCTCTCTCACCGCCACCATTTCCCCCAACACATCCAATCAAAGTTTTGACATAGCCATTGCATTCAACGTAGTTGAAAGTTTTGGATATTATGTCTTTGAGGATGATCAACCCCCCTCCCCACACCCCTCAAGGAAAGGGTTGTAAGTTATGCCCTGGGGACATATACGTTTTTTATGGAGCGTTGCAATAGAAACTTCGAAAACTTCGAAGGGCTAGTGCCCTTTTTAATAGTCAAAAGTGATTGGAGGAAAACTAAACCCCTCCCAATACCACCATTTCCCCGAAAAGATCCAATAAAAATTTTGAGATAGCTATTTTGTTCAATGTAGTGGAAAAATCCAGAAATTATGTGTTTATGGATGGCACTCCCCCACAGCCCTCAGCCCAAGGGGGCACATAAGGTTTTATAGAAAGTGTTGTCGTAGAAACTTCAAAAAGGACTCATTCGATTGGAAATTGAAAGCGCTAGTTCCCTATTTAATACTCGAAAGTGATTGGAGGAAACCTAACGTCTTACCCCTACACAGACGTCATATTGTCCTGAAAAGCGTCTAATAGAAATTTTGAGATACCCATTCTATTCAAAATAGTCTAAATATCATATAACAAGGATTTTGGGGTTGAAACAAACCCCAGAGATTAGGGGTAAGGGTTGTAAGTTATGCCCTGGGGGTATTAAAGTTTTTTGTGGACGAGATGGTTGTTTAACTTCAGAAGAGGCTCAGTCTTTCTCCCTGAAAAAAAACCATGTCAATATAAAACGAAAATAAATTAATCAAAAAAACTTTTTGCACAAAATAAGTTTTTCAAAAAAAGTAAAGAACTCCCTTAGAACAAAAATGAACAAAAATAGAATCAAATAATCTACCATGCACAAAACTACCACAAATCAGTATCAATAAATAAATGAAACCGAAAACAAACAGAAATTAAAATAAGTCAAACTCAAAACGAGCAGAAATCAATTTGATTAGGGTTCTAAACCCTATGCTTTCTAAAAGCCATAATATAATTTGAACTTTACTGAAAAATCTTCTTTTAAATATTTTCACTTATAACTTTAAGAAAACAAAAATAATTAAGATTTTAAGGAATAAAAATCAGCATATGTATACTAAACTGATAATGCACGTTTTTTCAGTAAAAATTCATTTGAATTTTTTTTTAGTAATGTACAAATTATATTCTGACTTTTAGAAAGCATAGAGTTTAGAGCCCTAGTCAGATTAATTTCTGCGGATTAATCTGATTAATTTCTGCAGATTAATTTCAGATTAATCCATAGCGTGAAAAGCGGGACGTTGACGAGGGGACAGCCCCTTTCATATACGGAATAATTTATGTTGGTTTTTATTTTTAATGTCACTACTAACTTACAGCTAAAAATAAACCTTTTGTTTTTATTCAATCCGGGTTGCAGCCTTAATTAGGAACCTATTAAGAGACGATCTCGTCTCATACTAAGAAATGCAATAATCAATAACTCCTAAAAATAGAGTAAGATTAGAGCAAGAAGTACACTATTAGAACCGGATTGTCCGATACCATTTACTGGAAACTTACCATCCTTTGGCTTGAACAACAAGGAAAATCTATTGACTTGAAAAACAAGAAAAGCGGCTGCAATTACGTACTCTGTATCAAAGGCATCGTTTTCCCGTTTGTTTCTCCCCAGCTAGTGAGGCACTAGAACATCATAGAGAGCTGTTTAATCATAGAGAGCTCATATTGAAAGAAATTGCGACATTTAGTGACTTTTGTAATCAGAAAAAAGCTTTTTAAGATAAAATACATTTTTATGAAAACTACCTTTTGTATGATACTGGAGTAACAAATATTATAAACATCATCTTGCATACGAAGATCAAAATGGGATTTCTAACATTACAAGAAACATGTAGATATATTTGTATAATATTCAGTAGTTTTTTTAGGGTTTTATCTGGGTTGAAGCGGTAGCTAGCAATCTAGTAAGAGACGATCACATCTCATAGTAAAAACAAAATAGTCCATAACTCCTAGAACTAGAGTCAGATAAAAAAGAAGTATACTATTAGAACCGCCTTGGCCAGTATATAGGAAACTAACTGTACCTTGGCTTGAATAACAAGGAACATATATTGGTTTAAAAATCAAGAAAATTAGCTGAAACCACGATATTCTGGACATACGGCATTTGTTTTTTTGTTTTTTTTCCTCGGATAGTGGGGCACTGGAACATCGTAGAGAGCTGTTTAACTGCTCATTTTAAAGGAAATTGCCGCATGTAGTCCCTTTTGTAATTAAAGAATTTTTTTTTTAAATATAGTTAATTTGTCATGAAAAACTGCATTTTTCTGTAACACTGTAGTAGCTTATGTTAATATATCCGGGTTGCAGTGGCAGCTAGCAACCTAATAACATATGATTACCTCCTATACTAAGAAATACAATAACAAATAACTCCTCAAACTTTTGTCAGATTGAAACACAAAGTACACTATTAGAACTGCCATGTCCAAAACTCCTATATAGGAAACTTATAATATCTTGGCTTGAACAACAAAGAACACATGTTTGCTTGAGAAACAAGAAAAGTGGCTTGAACTACAACATTCTTTATCAAGGGCCTTTTTTTCCTTTTTTTTCCTCAGCTAGTGCGGCAGTAGAAAATCACAGAGAACATTCAATGGCTCATTTTAAAGGAAATTGCTAATGCCTTTTGTAATTAACAAGAAAATAGTTTTAAAATAGAACTGATTTTTACAAAAAATGCATTTTCATGCACAAGCTTGAGGAATGACGTCTTAATCGTAGATTGTAGCCATATATGATGTAATAACTGAATGTAATATGTATACACGTTTATAGTTCGATAAGATATTATAAGACATAGAGAATGGATCTATATAGTTCATTATAAAAGGGGACTATGTAAGTTTCATCGGATATAGCTGAAACATAGTAAAGAACAAACATCAGAACATAGTAAATAATAGTTAAGATAATACAAGCATCTTTTCAAAAGCTGCTTATCTGGGGTATGGCGCCATACTGAGGATCAGTAGTATTGTATTAATAACTTAAAATACACACATAGCCAATCATTCCAACGACACACATAGCCAAAGCATTGTGTAAATCCATCGACGACACACATTGCCAATCCTTCCGACGACACACAGACCCAATCATTCCAACGACACACATAGTCAATCATTCCGACGACACACATATCCTACCATACAAGTGGTGCCCTGTTACAACAAGAGCCCTATCACACCATATAAGTGCAGCCCATCCAATGTGCTATTGGAGTTGCTAATCCCTCAACGAGATTTAGTATTTTTTTTGAAACGATTTATCTCGACGAAACAATGAGATTACTTTAACGGGGCCTATTTGCCATCATTGCAAGCGCAAACATAGTCTTATCTGAACTGCCGCTTCGATAAGAAATTTTTGGAAACATTATTATGAGAGTTCCGTTTGCCAAGAATGTTGTTCAATAATAGAAGAGAGTTTGATGTGAAATGTTGTCTAATAAACAGTGTTTTGATATTGATTCTAATAAACATTTGGATGAGATCTTTTTGTACTCTAATCGTATCGAGCCTATTATTGATTATTAACTATTTATAACTGATTATGATTACAACGGGGCAGATATAATTATTGTTATGTAATTTGATCTCCAAAAATTGTTTTCATACAGTTTTGATTTACCAATAGACGTTTGTAAAGAGCGATAACAAAAATAAAGTGGGCATAAACACTGTCATCGGGTGGTTTATGTGTTTAGTCCTTGAGGCGAGTCTAATTTATTTTTTATTCTGAACATTTCAATTTTTATTTTTGAACAGAATTTTCAAACATGGAGGTTTTTGTATCCTCTCTGGTATCACCTATGTCTTGCAAGCTATTAAAAAAATGATGCATCGTATTATCAAAATCTCGTCAAATATTTCTAAATCTTGTTTAATATAATATAAATCTTGTCTGAAATTATCAAACACATTACATTAAAGTATTAATGTCTTACATGAAATTACCAAATCATACTAGGTATTACACATTCTTGTTTTATTGTTATTACACAATCTTGATAATTGCATGATCAAAGTCTTCCAAGGTATTATGAGTATCCTCTCTGATATTACCTACGGCTTGCAAGTTATTAACAAAATCATTCATGGTATTATGAAAATCTTTATAAGTGTTTTCAAATCATTTCCAGTACATTCAAAATCTTGTCTGAAATTATCGAACACCCTACATTCCATCATTAATGTATTACATGATATTATCAAATCTTACTAGATATTGCAAAATCTTGTCTTGCATTATCAAAGTCTTGCAAAATTTTATGAGTATCTTCTCTGATAATGCCTAAATCTTGCATGTTATTAGCATAATTATGCATGGTATTATCAAAACATTGCCAACTGTTTCCAAATATTTCGTAATATAATCAATATCTTGTCCAAAATTATCAAACACCTTCCAATGTAATATTAATATATTACATGGTACTACCAAATCTTGCTAGATATTACAAAATCTGGTCTTGCATTATAAAAGCCTTGCAAGCGATTATGAGTATCCTCTCTGATATTACCAAAGTCTTGCAAGTTATCAACAAAATCATGCATGGTATTATCAAAATCTTGCCAAGTGTTTTCAAATATTGTGTAGTATAATCAAAATCTTGTCTCAAATTTTCAAACACCTTATATTGCAGCAATAATGTCTTACAAGATAATACCTAATCTTGCTAGCTATTACAAAATCTTGTCTTGCATTGTCAAAAAGTTGAAATATTTTATGAATATCCTCTCTGGTATTACCTAAGTCTTGCAAGTTATTAGCAAAATCATTCATGGTAGTATCAAAATTCTGCTAACTGTTTCCAAATATCCCGTGATATAATCAAAATCTTGTCTGAAACTATTGAACACCTTACATTACAGTATTAATGTCTTACATGATATTACCAAATTTTGCTAGGTATTACAAAATCTTGTCTTGCATTATCAAAGTCTTGCAAGATATTATGAGTATCCTCTCTGATGTTACATAAGTCTTGCAAGTTGTTAATAAAATAATGCATGGTACTAGTAAAATCTTGTGAAGGGTTTCCAAATCTTGTTTGGTATGATCAAAATCTTGTCTGAAATTATCAAACACCTTACATTACAGTAATAATGTATTACATGATATTACCAAATCTTTTTAGGAATTACACAATCTTTTCTTGCATTCATGGGCACCCATAGGTAGAATTTTAGAAGAAGCTTACCTGGTCTAATCGGCAATTCCAATACTGTATAATAGAAATCTAAAAACAAAATATCATAGGCAGCGCGATAGCACTGCCTAAGTAAAGAGCGATATGGGCACAATATATCATTAATTTTTTTCGGACCAGGTCACTTCTTGTAGAAGGAAATGTCATAGAAACTTCAAAAAGAGCTAATGGAGGGTGACCAGCCCCCCTCCGCCATTAATCATTTCCCCAAATACATCCAGTTAAAAGTTTGGGATAGCCATTTGTTCAGCATAGTTTAACGGTCCAAAAATTATGACTTAGAGGATGAATACCCCCCTTAACCCTCAGGGCAAGGGTTGTAAGTTATGCCCTGGTGGATATAAGATTTTTTAAGGAAAGGAGGGTCGTATAAACCTTGGATAGGCTCATTTTATTGGTAATCAGAAGTTCTACTGTCCTTCTTAACAGTCAAAAGTAACTGGAGGTCAACTTGCCGCTCCCATCAACCTCCCCCCTCCTACAACAATCATTTCCCCAAGCACATCCGATCATAATTTTTAGGTAGCCATTTTGTTCAGTATTGTTAAAAGGTCCAGAAATTAAGTCTTTCAGGATGACCCCCCCCATAGCCCTTAGGGCAAGAGTTGTTAGTTAAGCCCTGGAGGCATATTAGGTATTTTATAAAAATGGTGCTCGTATAAACTTCGGAGAGGGCTCAATTGATTGGTATTCAGAAGCTATGGTGCTCTTTTCAAGAGTCAAAGTCCCGAAACGCATCTGATAGAAATTTTAAGAAGGCCATTTTTTGTCGTAAAAACATGGAAATGGGCTCATTCCGTTGGAAATTGAAAGGGCTAGTGCCCTCTTTAATAGTAAAAAGTGATTGAAGGGCGGCCATCCCCCCACGCACATCATTTCCCCAAACACTTACAATTAAAATTTCGATAGAGTAATTTTGTTTTACATAGTTTAAAAGTTCAGAAATTTTGTCTTTGAGGATGAGAATTCCTCCGTCCGCCACAGTTCTCAGGGCAAGGGTTGCAAGTTATGCCCCGAGGGCATACAAGGTTTTTTTTTATGAAAACTGCGGTCGTATAAACTTTGGAGGGGTTCATTGGATTGTAAATCGGAAGTTTAAATGTCATTTTTAAGAGGCAAACTTATTGAAGGGCAGCTATACCCCCACATCATATATTCCCCAAATGAATCCGATAGAAATGTTGAGACAGTCATTTGTTCAAAAATAGTCCAAGGATTTCGTAACACGGCCCTTGGGTTTGAAGCAACCCCCCAGAGTATGGGGGTAAGGGTTGTAAGTAATGTCCCGGGGGCATGTAACGTTTTTATGGAAGGGTGGTCTTGTGAACTTTAGAGGAAGCTCATTTGATTGGAACTGTATAGGTCTAGTTCCATTCTTGGATTCAAACGTAATGGAGAGAAAACGGCCCCCCTCCTCCCTGATAATTCTTTTCCCAAACACGTTCGATCGAAATTGTGAGATAGCCAATTTGTAACCAATAGTCTATAGATAATATAACAATATCTTCAGTAATCAAACATAAGAAATATTTAGGCGGACGGTGAACTAAATTAAAAAAAAAAATATGAGCATGTGAACTTTCAAAAAGGTGACAAATCAATATCTCAAGAACAACTTATAATATTAAGTTAGACCTTTAAGAGTAAGTTGTGGGTGATTTTGAACTAGCCACAAGTCGCTATGTGTATACTTTTAATACTACCACTACAGTTACTGTAACTAACTACGCTAAAGCAGCGTTCACATGCGTATCTAGCTAAAATTCCATGTCTAGAGACGGGTCTAGTCAGACTTCAATGTCTAGGCAACGACCGTTAACAAGTAAAATTTGGTGCTTAGCTAGACACGCTTCACAAGACAGTTGGTGAGACTTTGAGTTCTAGACTCTAGAACTTAATGTCTAGGAATTTTGATTGCAGTCAATCAGAATGTGTCAAGTTCCACTATTTTCATCATCAATGTTTACATTTAACTGTAATTTAATTTCTGTATTATCATTGATTTTTTTTTCATTTTAGGCAAATAACCAACACCCGACATAATAGTGAAGTACACTTAGGTAATTGTTCGGCTTATTTCATCCAATACCTTGTGAAAATAAAAATAGGGATTACAATTTTGAAACTTTTGCCCACATAAGCTCTCTTGATTGGCTAGGGACGACAACTGTAATCTATTTGAAACTAAATTTATAGTTTTAGCTAAGGACCGAACTTTACTTGCGAACGGTCGTTTCCTTGACATTGATGTCTGGCTAGACACGTGTCTGGACATAGGATTCTAGCTAGACACGAGTGTGAATGCCGCTAAAGAGTATTAAGGTGACGCTTTTAGGAAGCGTTTAGTGGGATTTCCAATCAAACGAAAAAATGTATACATGCAGATTTTCAAAAGGGAATGTAAGCTATATTATAGGCAACACCACTCTATAATAGCTAGAAATATCATTGAAAAATTTAAAGAAGCTAATCCGATTAAACATTAAAATTTGTAGTGTCCTTTCTAAGAGTAAAAAGAGATTGGAGGGCAATCAGTCTGTCTCTCGTGCCAACTTATTTCCCTAACACATCTAGTCAAAATTTTGGAACAACTATTTTGTTCAGCAAAGTACAATGGTCCTGCACCTATGTCTTTAGGTATATATTGCATGTCAACCCCCCACAATTACGAAATTGTGCCATTATGCTATATAACTAAATGTTACTTTAAAACTAAATCAAACTGCATTGTGTTTGCGATTGCCAATAAGACACTTTAGCAATATATCGAGAACGACTGGGGGTATAAAGTTGAAGCTTTAGGGGTTACTTTTATTACTATTTCTTTTCTAACAGTTTAAATAAATAAACAGAGTGTATGTGTGTCCAGGTTGTCAAAGAACATAGATAGAATCTTTTGCGAATTATATTAAGTTTTTTTCAGGTCAATTTGGGGAGGTATAAAATTAAATTAAAATTACTAATTGTGTCAGGATTAAAAATTGTTGAAAAAGCCTCTCCCAAAGTACAAACAGCAAGCCAAACCATGGATTATTATAGAAAAAATGAAAATATATAAAAAAAATTTTTTCAGGAAAATGACTATGTCAATAAAAATGAACCGATATTAATTTTAAAAAAAACTTCTTCCACAAAACAAGTTGTTCAAAAAAAGTAAGAGTCCTGTTAAGCCAAAAATGGGCAGAACTGAAGTCAAGTAATCGTTCAAGCGTAAAATTACCACAAATCATTATAAATAAAGAAAAGAAATTCAAAACGGACAGGAATTAGAATAAGTAGCCGTGTCAAATTTAAAACGAGCAAAACTAAACATTACTAGGGCTGATAACCCCCATGCCTTCTCAAGACCAGAACATAATTTGCGGTTTACTGAGAACAAAGTACTTTTAAATGTTTCACTTTTTTACTTAAATAGATACAAAAAATGTAAGACTTTAAGGAATAAATATCAATATAGGTATATTAAACTGACAATCCAAGGTCATTTTTCTTCGTTCTTGTTTCTTTCAGCAAAGCCTAAATTATGTTCTGGTCTTGAAAAGGCATGTGGGCTGTAAGCCCTAGTAATGTTAATTTTTGCTTGTTTTGAGTTTAACTTGGTTATTGATTGTAATTTTTGTTCGTTTTGGATTTAATTTATTTATTGATGGTAATTTGTGGTAGTTTATGCTTCGAATATTATTTGACTTTATCTGCTCATTTTTGGCTTAATGGGGCTATTTACTTTTCTTTGAAAAACCTATTTTATTGAATTTTTTAAATTTATACAAATATAAGGCAGCTTCATTCAGCCAGGGGGATGGCTACCCCTCCCCCCTCTTATGGGTGCCCATTCTTGCATTATCAGAGTCTTGCAAGATATTATGATTATCGTCTCTGATATTACCTAAGTCTTTCAAGTTATCAACAAAATAAAGCAGGGTTTTACCAAAATCTTGCCAAGTGTTTCCATATCTTGTGTGGTATAATAAAATCTTGTCTGAAATTATCTAACACTTCACATTGCAGTACTAATATCTTACATGATTTTAGAAAATCTTGCTAGGTGTTACAAAATCTTGTCTTGCATTATCAAAGTCTTGCAAGATGTTATGAGTATCCTCTCTGATATTACCTAAGTCTTGCCAGTTATTACTAAAATTCTGCATGGTATTATCGAAACATTGCCAACTGTTTCAAAATATTGTGTGATATAATCATAATCTTGTCTGAAATTATCAAACACCTTACATTACAGCACTAATATATTACATGCTATTACCAAATCTTTCTAGGTATTACATAATCTTGTCTGGCATTATCAATATCTTGCAAGATATTATGAGTATCCTCTGTGATATTACCTAATTCTTGCAATTTATTAAAAACATCATGCATGGTGTATCAATCCTGCCTGTGTTGTATAATCAAAATCCTGTCTGAAATTATCAAATACCTTACATTGCAGTATTGATGTATTTTATGATATTACCAAATCTTACTAGGTATTACAAAATCTTGTCTTGTATTGTCAAAGTCTTGCAAGATATTATGAATAGCATCTCTGGTTTTTCCTAAGTCTTCCAATATATTAACAAAATCATGCATGGTACATCTTGTCTAGTGTTTCCAAATCTTGTGCGGTATAATCAAAATCTTGTCTGGAACTATCAAACAACTGACATTGCAGTATTAATGTCTTACATGATATTACCAAATCTTTCAAGGTATTACAAAATCTTGCCTTGCATTATCAAAGTCTTGTAAGATATTATGAGTATCCTGTCTGATATTACCTAAGTCTTGCAAGTTGTAAACAAAATAATGTATGATAATATCAAAATCTTGTCAGGTGTTTCCAAATCTTGTATGGTATAATTAAAATCTTGTATAAATTTATCAAACATCTTACAGTACGGTATTAATGTATTACATAATATATCCAAACCTTGCTAGTTATTGCAAAATTTTGTCTTGCATTATCAGAGTCTTGCAAGATATTATGAGTAACTTCCCTGATATTACCCATGTCTCACAAGTGATTAACAAGATCCTGCATGGTATTATTAAAATCTTGCCAAGTGTTTCCAACTCTTGTGTTGTATAATTAAAATCGTGTCTGAAATTATCAAACACCTAACATTGTAGTATATATGTCTTACATGATTTTAACCAATCTTGCTAGGTATTACAAAATCTTGCCTTGCATTATCAAAGTCTTGCAATATTTTATTAATATCCACTCTGATATTACCTAAGTCATGCAAGCTATTAACAATATAATGCATGGTATTATCAAAATCTTGCCATGTGTTTTCAAATCATGTGTGGTATAATAAAAATCTTGTCTGAAATTATCAAACGCCTTATATTGCAGTATTAATGTCTTACATGATTTTACCAAATATTGCAACGTATAACAAAATCTTGTCTTGCATTATCAAAGTCTTGCAAGATATTATGAACATATCTCTGCTATTACCAAAGCCATGCCAGTTATTAACAAAATCATGCATAGTATTATAAAATCTTGCCAGGTGTTTCCAAATCTTGTGTGGTATAATCGAAATTTTATCTGAAACTATCAAACAAATCATATTGCAGTATTAATGTTTTACATGATATTATCACTTTCTTGATATTCCAAATATACCATGATATTAACAAATAATTACCACGGTAAGCGTGCGGGCACGCTTACTGAACCTCTATGAAACCAGCTTAAAAACAGGTAATATAATGCAACCTAGGTAATAAAAAATAGATTTACTGTAGGTAACTGGGGTACAGTAGGATTGGCTGCTGGTACCCTTGGTGTTGCACAATGAGAGCCACAACATCATGCAAGACTTTGAAAACAATTGACAATATTTCCACATGACTCTGGAAACACTTGACAATGTTTTGATAATACCATGCATAGCTTTGTTAATAGCTGGCCAAACTTATTTAATACCATAGAGGATACTCTTGCAAGACTGTGATAATACAAAGACAATATTTTGTAATACCAAGCAAGATTTGGTAATATCATGAAAGACAATAATACTGCTATGCAAAGCGCTTCATAATTTCAGATAAGATTTTGATTATACCGCACAAGATTTGGAAACACTTGGCTAGATTATGATAGCGTCATGCATGATTTTGTTAATAATTGCAAGACTTAGGTAACACCAGACAGGATACTCATAATAAATTGCAAGAATTTGATAATCCAAGAAAAAACTTTTTATACCTAGCAAGATTTGGTAATATCATGTAAGATATTAATAATACAATGTAAGGTGTTGGATAATTTCAGACAAGATGTTGATTATACCATGCAAGATTTTGAAAGACTTGGCAAGATTTTGATAATATCATGCATGATATTGTTAATAACTTGCATAACTTAAGTAATATCAGAGAGCATACTCATAATATCTTGCAAGACTTTGAAAATACAAGACACAATTTTGTTATGTCTAGCAAGATTCGATAATATAATGCAATAAATTAATACTGTAATGTCAGGTGTTTGATAATTTCAAAAAAGGTTTTGATTATACCATACAAGATTTGGAAAACTTGGCAAGATTTTGATAATACCATTCATGGTTTTGTTAATAAATAGCAAGATTTAGGTAATACCATAGAGGTTAATCAGAATATTTTGCAAAACATTGATAATGCAAGACAAGATTTCGTAATACTTATCAAGATTTGATAATATAATGTAAGATACTAATAGTGCAATGTAAGGTGTTTGATAATTCCAGAGAATATTTTGATTATATCACACAAAATTTGGAAACACTTGGCAAGATTTTGATAATGTCATGATGATTTTGTTAATAACTTGCAAGACTTAGGTAATACCAGAGAGGAACCTCATAATATATTGCAAGACTTTCATAATGCAAGACAAGATTTTGTAATACCTAGCAAGATTTGGTAATTTCATGTAAACATTAATACTGTAATGTAAGGTGTTTGATTATTTCAAACAAGAATTTGATTATACCACACAAGATTTGGAAACACTTGATCAGATTTTGTATAATACCATGCATGATTTTGTTAATAACATGCAAGACTTAGGTAATACCAGAGAGGATACGAACATTCCATGTTCGAAAAGTCTGTCCAAAAAAATAAAAAATGTTCAGAATAAAAAATAAATGAGATTTGCTTCGAGGGCTAAGCACATAAACCACCCGATGTCAATGTTTATGCTCATTATAGTTTTGGGATCGCTCTTTACAAATGTCAATTAAGAAGCCAAAATGTCTATTAAGAAGCCAAAATTGTATGAAAACAATTTTTTGGAGATCAAATTACTTCACGATAATGATATCTGCCCCGTTGTAGTCATAATCAAATATCAACAGTCAATAATTAATGATCTGCTCGATACCATTAGAGTACCAAAGATCTTATCCAACTGTTTAGTAGAATTCTTATCAAAATTTCGTTTATTAGACAACATGTCACTTCAAACTCTTTTCTATTATTGAACAACATTCTTGGCAAACGAAATTCTAATAGTAAAGTTGTCAATAATTCCTTTTCGAAGCGGAAGCGAAGATAACACTGTATACGCACTTGGAATGATGGTATTTAGACCCCAAATATATTCTTAGGCCACACTGGCTATACATGACAAATGAAACTCAGAGAGGAAAGAAAATAACAAAATGAAAAATAAAATAAAAAAAGATGAAAAAACAAGGATGTTGTCAGCCGGTGGAAAACCATGAAGGAGAAGAAATAATCAAATATTTCAACAAGGACCTCCGCCAAGTTGTCCTCAGTGCCAAAAACAATCTAACCTTTCAAAGTTTACAGGTAATTATGAATTCTAAAGATTAAGAATTAAAAGTTAACACCCTTTTAATAGATAAAAATATTTACAAAGAAATAAAAATTAATCCCACGGACAAATACACACAACAGTTGAGAAAAGAACTAGGAACATTAAAAGATACTAGATTAATTACCCCTCAAAATGTACAAAAAATTTTACCCCAAAGGATTTTCAGCCCCAAAGTTTTATGGTCTGCCTAAAATCCATAAGAAAGATATTCCGTTACGTCCTATTGTATCATGTTATAGTTATCCAGCTACGGGTATAGGAAGTTTTTTAGCCACCATTTTTAAACCTCTTTTAAGCTCACAGAAATCCTATAAGAAAACTCCATAGATCTGGTTGAGAAGTTAAGAAATCAAAGTACAACAGAAAAAACTATTTTATCTAGTTTTGATGCAGTTTCTATGTACACTTCATGCGATGTCCATAAATGTGAGCAGGCCTTACAAAGAAAATTAGAGGAAAATTCAGCTTGGTCGGATTACAAAACTTTGGAAATTGATACAATAATGACCCTTGTTGGTCTTTGCAACAAGTTCTCCTCGTACTTTAAATTCCGAAAAAAAAATTCCTTCAAATCATGGGTTTATCCATGGGCACTGTCTTGTCTCTTTATTTGGCAATTTTTTACATGGATTTCATAGAACAGTCTGCTTTGAATAGTTTCCACTTAAAACACTCTATCTGGTTTCGTTTTGTTGATGATATCCTTTCTGTTTGGGAACATGGACAAGACTCTCTAAGAGATTTTTTGCACATTTGAACTCTTTTGATTCGAATCTCCAGTTCACAATGGAACTTGAAGATTCGAATAAGCTGCCATTCTTGGATGTTTCGATTATAAAAACTACTCCTAGCCTTGAATTTTCTATATATAGAAAGCCACCTCATAATGATCGATATCTGCATTTCTCTTCCCATCACCCTCCTTCTGTGAAAAGAGGGGCAATAATCTCTTTAGTCGACAGAGTTTTAAAAATTTGTTCCCGTAATCATACAAATTCTGAATTAACTACGTCAAGGATATTCTTTTCTGAAATGGTTACCCAATCAAACTTATTGAAAATATCATAGATAAACCATTAAAAAAGAGAAAACAACAAAATACGGAGCTCGTCCCCCTTGATTCAGGCAATTGAGAAAAACTTTCATCGCTTTACCATACATCCCGAAACTTGGCGATAAACTTTAAAAAAATTTTAAAAAACATAATCTTTCTGTTTCTTTCAAAACCGAACAAACAGTTGAACATTTTTTCAACTCAGGAAAGGATAAAACTGATCCTGTACTGGGTAGTGGTGTCTACAGAATCCCGTGTTCATGTGGGAAATTTTACATTGGTAGGGTCCATCAACAACTAGGTAAACGTTTGCATGAGCACAAAATTTTAATAGATAAATCTCTGAGATTAAAAAATAACAATGACAACTTTGATTCGGCATTGGCTTCGCATATTTTCTTAAACCCAACCCATCTGGTTCTTTTTGACGAGGCAACCTTAATATCAACTGTAAATGGCCTACCACAAACTTTTAAAGAGGTAATTGAGATAAAAGAAAATACATCAACCAAAATTTAGCAATCAATAGAGATACTGAAGATATTTCATTAAGCCCAATTTACGACAGTTTAATTTTGAAGGACTCAATCAATATTTTCACACGGTATAACTTAAAAGAACCTATTTGCATATCTAATGAAAACTAAAACTGTACACCAGTTAAAACTATTGCAAGGCAACAGATTCTTGCTCAATCTTCTTGGTAAATTCTTTTTCATTGATTCCTGCTTTGTTTTTATTTAGTGTGTTCTGTCTTTGTCGGGTAAACTTCGAAAGGTTAGATTTTCGTTTTTTTTGTTTGGCACTGAGGACGACTTGGCAGAGGTCCTTGTCAAAATATTTTCTTATTTCTTCTCCTTCATGGTTTTCCACTGACTGAGAAAGTCCTCGTTTTTCACCTTTTTTGATTTTATTTTTCATTTTGTTATTTTCTTTCCTCTCTGAGTTTAATTTGTCTTTTAGGCCCCGTTTAAGCAACGGCATTTTTTCATCGAGAAAAAATGTTTCCGAAAAAATACTAGATCTCGTTGAGGGACTAGCAACTCCAATAGCACGTTGGACGGGCTGCACTTGTACGGTGTGATGCGGCTCTTGTTTTAATACGGCCTTCTTGTATTGTAGGATATGCGTGTCTTTGGAATGATTGGCTATGTGTTTCTTCGGGATGATTGGCTATGCGTATCGTTGAATGGATTGACACAATGAATTGGCTATGTGTATCATCGGAACGATTGGCTATGCATGTCCTCAGATGGATTTACACATTACATTGGCTATGTGTGTAGTCGCAATGATTGGCTTTGTGAGTCGTCGGATTGATTGGCTAGTTGTGTCGTCGTAGTCATTAATGCAATACTATTAGGATTGTCTCTTAATATTTTAACTAAGAAAAAGCCATAGGCTTTTCTGGTTTGTTACGTAAAGGATCGATATAGCTCATTATAAATATACAGTATGATATAGTTAATTATGATGCAACAAATTTGTCTTTTGACAAGATAATAAAACACAAAAGCAAGTTAAGATATTGATTACACTGAAGAACGAACTTTAGCCCCTAGTAACTGAACTATAATAAGGATTCATAATAGATGATGATGCGACACATACATATCTTTAGATAAGCTATATTAAAAGCCGATGATTAGAAAAACAAACCATTGCATATACTGGACTTAGTTAGCTGCCTGATTCTTCAAGGTTCGTCTCTTACTATTCCAAAGAATTATTCTTGTTTTTGTATTCTGTTTTTGGGGCCTTCCAACAGATATTATATTATATAA
>JAQQPU010010118.1:0-25666 GCA_029168905.1 Artemia sp. Kazakhstan ARC1039 | reverse complement strand
AAAAAAAAACAAGTTTTTTCAACTGAAATGTAAGAAGGAATATTAGAACTTAAAACGAACAGAAATTATAACGTATGTGAGGGGGTTCTCCCCCAAGTCAATACCTCGCTCTTTACGCTACAGTTTTTTTTAGTGCTTTCAAAAGAGCTATCTATTCTAATTAAACGGCCTTTGTGATTCAGCGGTTTGTGAATCAAAATTTTTTTTAACTTTTAACGTAAAGAGCGTGGTATTGACTAAGGGGAGAACCCCTTCATATAAGTAATAACATATACGTAATAAAAAAAAACAATAAAAAAACAAGCGATACGGCTCAATAGTAATCGAAACTTTTAAAAACGAAATTTTGATGTCAATAAATGTATCAAAAGAATGTGTTTATAATGCTGATCCTAAATATATAAATTTTATTAAGTTTAGTATTACTCATCAAAGGCTACGAGCCTGAGAAAATTTACTCGATTTTTTAAAGAGGGGGGAAACATCCCCTACAAGTGAAAGAATTTTAATGAAAATCACACCGTCAGATTCAGCGTATCAGAAAACCCTATTACATAGGTTTCAAGCTCATATCTGCAAAAATCTGCAACTTTGTATTATTTGCCAGAAGAAAAATATACGAATATAGAAGTTAGTTACGTAAGTTAATTTATAAAGACATCCATTTAGTAAAAGAAAAGTAAAATTTTTATGCAAATAAAAGCTGCATTAACTAAAAAACGATCAGAAATTAAATAAAAAAAACAAGTTTTTTAAACTGAAAGTAAGGAGCGACATTAAAACTTAAAACGAACAGAAATTATTCCGTATATGAAAGGGGCTGTCCCCTCCTCAACGCCTCGCTCTTTACGCTAAAGTTTGACTCTGTCTCACAACTTTATGTTTTAAAACAATAAAAAACTTTAGCGTAAAGAGCGAGGCGTTGAGGAGGGGACAGCCCCTTTCATATACGGAATAATTTCTCTTCGTTTTAAGTTTTAATGTCGCTCCTTACTTTCAGTTTAAAAAACTTGTTTTTTTTATTTAATATAGAATAGAACAGACCTAACTGCCGATTTGCAGACACAAATTTTTACCTTCAAACTGATCTCCCGTAGATTCCACAAATGGCGGTGAAGTTGAGAGAATATGGCTTGGGCTTTGTCGATTCTGTTCTTTACGTCAAGGTCACAGCCTTCACGAGAGTCTATTAGCGAGCGAAGATAAGTGAAGCTTTCAACTTTTATCAGTTCCTGGTCGTAAAGTACAAGCTGACAATCCGACTGTATGTTTAGGTCCATGACTTTAGTTTTGACTATATTGATCTTAGTGCCCAGTAGCCGCACACACACAGTGACGACACAGACACAGAGACGAAACACACATGGAGATGACACACACACGGAGACGATACACACACAGAGACAACAAAAACACAGAGACTACACACACACACAGACGACACACACGTTTTTTAATGTTTCTGCTTTAGCCAAAACAGAAACGGTGCCGACCCCTACCGTGCAGTTTAGGCAATGTACAGCTTTTTCAGTTTTAAACCAAACCAAGTTAAAAAAAAAAATGGCTTTTGAGATATACAATAGTGACCCTTAGTTACTAAATTGAAGATCGAAAATTTTTCCTACATCATAGAAATTTTCTAACACTAATAGACACATAATAATTATTTCGGAAAAGTTTATTGAATAATTTCTTATATCACACTGTCTTTGCTTATACAAAGTAAAAAAAAAAAAAAATGAAAATATACAAAACTGATGTAATATTTTAAACAAGACAGTAGAGAAAAAAATGGCAGTTGTTAATTAAACGAAACACACTCAAGAATTACGCTTAGGTTAAATCTCAGAAAACCGGTTTCATATCCGCAGAGAGAAGTGACGGGTGATAGAATGCATTGGACTTACAAAATTTGGGCTATATATTTGAATATTAGGGGAGTGGGGGTAAAGCATCTGGACAGCGTGAAGGCTGAAAAGAATTCTTACTTCATAATATGCAAAATGATTGCAGCTTACACATTGTGTATGCACACCCGCTATTGTTAAATTTAACCTAACCTTAGTGTAATTCTTGAGTGTGTTTCGTTTAATTAACAAGTACCAAAAATATTCTAATAAAAATAATTGTGAGGGTTTTCACACTAGTTGAACCCCAAGAGGTTTTCACAAATCACTGAAGTAGATACAAATGTTAAACTGATTTCAATATTTACCTTTAGCCTTATAAAAACCGAATTGATTCTTTTCTAAATCAGTCTTACTGTTCTTATTATAAATATAATAATTTATCATAAGCCAAAAAAACAGGCGATACACCACAGTATTCTTAAATACACTCCACAAGAAAAATAACATAGATATCAAGTTTCACTCATTGATGTCAACGCTTCATTTACATAACTGCCTGATTGTCATTTTTACAGTCGCTTTCAGGATCCCCGGGAACTCCAAGTTACAACCCTCAAAATACTTTCCCCTTAAAAGAGAAAGTTGCTGGCACTCGGCGAGAATATGGGCCGCATCCTGAATACCTAGGTTACATCTGGGGCAAGAGTAATCTGCATCTGCATTGATTTCAATATTTATCTTTGGCCTTATAAAAAACGAATTAATTCTTTTCTAAATCAGTTTTACTGTTCTTATTATAAATATATTCATCAAAATTTGTCTCTCATTAATAATGACAGACATGCCTCATTATCGCTAATTAAAACGAATAATTAGGGATTCAGCTGTGAGTTGACTGTGAAAACCATGAGCAGGTTGCCATATAGGTTGCTTGAAGATAGACTTTCGTTAGATAAGTGATGGCAAAGTAAACTTCCTCAATTGCTATTTCTTTCAGTTCCTTGAATTATAGTCTTTTTTGCCTCTACACTCTCCAAGGATCATATTCAAAAAAGACATTATTCCATGAAAATATCCCCCGAGCATGTATTTTTCAAATTATAAGGGGACAAAACGATTTGGGGGAGAGGGGATCTCTCCTCCCTCCAATCTACGCCCCTGGCTGAACTGTGCATTCAGGTTCCGCAAATAATTGTTGTATGTAAGATTATGATTGTATCTTAGTCTACATCTATCACAGGACCTTTAGGGTTGCCAATTCATGACTATATTCAACATTGACTCGGAGATTCAACGCTGGGGAAGTTGGGCGAAGAATATTATTTCAAGTTAAATTTACCAGTTAAATATATGACTTCGGATTCAAGTACAAGCTAATTGTTTACCTCCTGCAACAAATTGAAAGGATATTAATTTTCCAAGTAGGCTACGAATTGGCTCACTATGCGGTATTTTGGGGGATGGATTGGAATCCGACAGTTTCTTTTTGCAATGATTTGGGAAATATTCGATATATTCTTTAAATATAACCTAAAGGGCTTCTTCCCTCAGCATGGGCATAATTTCATGCGTTTCAATTTTTGAGGAGGGGGGCGACAGACGGCCCATAATCAGGGAGTTAGGGGGCACGGAATACCTTTCAGACAAGTGAGGGTTGTTTGGGGGCCCTTTTCTGGAATGTTAGTGAAAAATGTAAGCCAATACGCTTTTGTAAGCTGTCTGAAAACTGATTTGGATATCGAACGGATCTCAAACACTAAACAATAAAATTGTAAAGGTGGCTTGTGTATGGGTCTACCCTAAGTCTTCAATAACACATTTTCCTTCAATTAGTAACGAAAAAGAATAATATAAATTTTAACTTGCAGTTCTGCTCCTGCTCCCCGCTGAGCCTACCAGGAGTGCCCAGCGCGTATCTATTTTTTACGTTTGCATTATCCTCTCAAACTTCGAACGCAATGTGCTGTCGTAATTTTTAATATACTGACTTTAATTTTATATAAAATTTAATTTAAAATGTGCCTCTTTTTTATGCTGTGCCTTGTCCAATTTTATTCTGTGGCAAAAAATTATTCTGGCAACACATAAACCAGTTTCCCCTCAATCAAAACTCTTATGTCACTTAATAATATATTGAGGGAGTATTTTTTTTAAATAATGCCACGAAATTTTGCTCCACCTCCAAGGAAAAATCCCTCCTTCCCACAGATATATAATTCAATCCTGGATAAATATAATTCTAGATAATTCAATCCTGGTGAAAATTTACCCCGGACAATTACCCTTAACATCTCCACGAGTTAAATTGAGTCGACAAAGAGAAACCAAAACATAAGAAGAAGTTCGTATAGGAATTCTGGCAAATTCCCCCAGTTTAAAATTTCCACTAAAAAATTAACCCCCTCGAAAATTCCCTCCACCCCCCTACCTGAAAAATCTATGTATACTTCCCAATTAAAAATACTATACGGAAACAATGGGCAAATCTTATAACTTGAAGTCCTTTCCCCAGGGGGTTTGGAGAGTCATGTTATCTGCAAAGGCATAGTTATTCGGCATGTCACCTATGCTGAACAAAATGGCTATCTCAAAATTCAGTTTGAACCATTCTGAGGAAATAGAGGCGTAGGAGGAGGCATAGTTACCCTCCAATCTTTTTGGTCGCTTAGAAAGGGCACTAAAACTTTGAATTTCGGTTCGAATGAGCCCTCTCGTGACATTCTAGGACCACTGGGTCAATATGATGACCCCTGATGAAAAAAAAACAAGAAAATAATAAACACGCATCCGTGATCTTTCTTCTGGCAAAAAATACTTTGGCAAAAATACTTCTGGCAAAAAGTTCTACATTTTTGCAAATAGGAGCTTGAACCTCTACAGTAGGGTTCTCTGATATGCTGAATCTGATGGTGTAATTTTCACTAAGATTCCATTACTTTTATGGGGTATTTCCCTCTTTTTTCGAAAATAAGGCGAATTTTCTCAGCCTCGTAGTCTTGAATAGGTAAGAATAAAATTAATGAAACTTATATATTTGGATTCAGTATTATAAGCCAAATATTTTGATATATCTATTGGTATCAAAATTCAGTTTTTTAGAGTTTCGGTTGCTATTGCCGAAGCTCTTTTCTCTTACAATTATTTTGCATCTATCATCCTTCCCCCAATGAGTCATATATCCTTCAGAGCAGTGACACATATGAAAAAAGTTCAAAATCCCCCAAAAAGAATAAATTATACGGTGCAACAAATTACGCGGGACATCTCCAGATTCTGGGTAAACTGTGCTTTGTCTAATATGTGCCTGTTCTTATAGTTATTAAATAAATAAAAAAAAATTTTTAACTGAAAGTAAGGAGCGAAATTAAAACTTAAAACGAACAGAAATTATTCCGTATATGAAAGGGGCTGTCCCCTCCTCAATACCTCGCCCTGTACGCTAAAGTTTTTTATTGTTTTAAAGAATAAATTCGTGTGACAGATTCAAATTGTTTTTTTATGCTGATTTCAAATATACAAAGTCATTAAATTTAATGTTACTGATCAAACCTACGAGCCTGAGAAAATTTCCTGATTTTCAAAAAAGGAGGGATACAGCCCAAGGGCGCCGGCAGCAAATTTCAAAGGGGGGCAGACGGCAAAATACCCGTGGTAGTTGAGTGACAGGTAATATATTTCAGGATATTTTTCCTTAGGAATAAGTTTATTTTAAATACTTATAGGAAAAAACTCTGAAATAAAAAGAGCAATTAAATTGCATACAAAATGAAACAAAACACAGTAAATTTTAAACGACAAGGATTTCTTTTAAAGGGAGCAGTTTATCTAGTCAAAAATATATTTAATTATTATGCATTTAATCTTATAAGAAAAACAAACTCAACCCAAAATTACAGAAAGATTTATTGCTTCCATAGATTAGTACAGATGTAGACTTGTCTTTATGCAATTTCCTACGCCTTAGAACAGTTTACAGAAGGAGTAGAAATACTCAAAAATCATCCTGTCTGCATAGATACCACGTTTTGATTTTGTAACGATCATGTAGGATATACCTCTTTAATAACAGGACAATGCTTCCCCTCGAACTTAAATCCCTTATATATTCAGACATAAAAAAAAATAGAATAGCAAAAAAAAAAAAAAAAAATTTAAACTTACCATCCAGCTGTCAAATTGACCTCTTTCTTTTTATTGTCCTATTCAGCTAAATAAAACGAAACGGTTCAAAAAAAAAATTCGTCACAAGATAATCTTATCAAATAGTTTGCGATAAAAAAAAATGGAAGTAAAAAGTGACTTGGGCCAATGTTCACGAAAATTAAAAACGGAATGACAATTGTTACACCGGCAGTATTGGCTTTTTATGCTGATTCTAAATCTATAAAATTAATTCAGTTTATTGTTACCCAACTAAAAATCTGAGAAAATTTGTCTGATTTTTGAAAAATGGGGAAAGATCCCTAAAACGCAAGCGATATGACTGAAACATCCTATCAGAGAACCCTACCGTAGAGGTTTCAAGTTCCAATTTTCGAAATGTGGAACTTTTTTTTTCAGAAGAAACATCAGATGCATGCTTATTTGTCCCCCTCCCCCCCCCACCCCAGGGTGATTGTATCAAACCGAATGTCCAAGATAATTGAGAGGGAGCTCATTCAAACGAAAATTTAAAGCTCTTTTTTAAGTAACCATACAGATTGGGCCAGGAGAAAGTCTTGTTTTCTGCCATTCTAGGGCATCAAACTACGACTTTACTCCAAAGAGGACGAATTTGAAATCAACTTAAAATACTGAGAACCTAATTGATTTTAAAGTATCAATAACTATATTCTAGGCTTCCCAGCTGCAAAAGAAGTAATGCCACACGGTAGCAGTACTGGATTCAACCAAATTGATTCGCTTCATTTGTAATGAAATAGGCTACGTTTCCTGATCTGTAATTGCGTATCAGCTGTAATGAAGGGGTGGGGCGAGTCTTTGTTTAGGTGTGGATGGTTTAGATTCCTGAAAAGGTACATTTTAATGGACAAATTGCTTACTCATCACGAGGCTTACTCTTCAGATAAATGTTGAAAGAGGTAGGGAAAGTAGGAATTAATTAAGTTGTTTCTCTACACAGCTAGAATGTTACATTCCCATTTCTGCCATCACAGAGGTGGAAAAGACCAGGCAGGTCATCATCAGCCCCGCCGGGAAATTTCTTTGGGGTGGCAAATACTGCAAGGAACTTAGTTTACAGCAATTTTAAATGGAGGTATTTTCTTTTTCTAGTTCTATGAAGTACTTCAATGTATTTAAACAAATCTAGGTAATGTATTTACCGATAAGAAAATCCTATTTTAGAGGTTGTGATGGATTCAGTTATGTAGAAGATCAAAATTCTCACAGAATTTCCATCCACATAAATAATGATACTTCTATTCTTCCAACCGAAATTCTTTTGTAGTAATATTAACAAGGACTTTTACCAAAATTACAATTATTGCCAATTTTTTAAGCATGTTCAAATTTTATCCAAAATTTAAATTGCAAATTTAACGGTAGGACGCTACTAACCGACGTACAATTATTGATTTATATATTTTAAAAGCAATTAACCAGGGGTATAAGGGACAGGTCCCTCAAATAATATTTCAGTTAGGCCTGGGTATGATTTGGAAAAAAACAATTAGAAATTAAATAAAAAAAGAGCTTTTCAACTTAAAGCAAGAAACAGATTTGAAACCTATTTGAACAGATTATTCTTTGTATGAAGGGAGATGTCTCCTCTTTTGATCCTTACTCTTTACTTTGAAGTTTTTTTTCAAGATTTTTAAAGAAAATTTGAAATTGGAAAGATAAGATTTTTCAAAACACTAAAAATACTGTTGTTTAATGAGCAAGGTATTGAGAGGGGGCCGTCCCCCTTATATACAGAGTAATTTATATTTGTTTTAAGTTTTAAACTTGCTCCTTACTTTAGATGAAATCCCTTTTCTATTTGTTTAATTACATTTCGTGAAACTGTAAAGTTTTATGAATACAGTACCTTTGGTAACACAGAAAAAAAAACGATTAATATTGCATTAATCTCTCTTTGGATTTTGATGGGTAATCAAACAATTCGTGGTAATGAACTGTAAGTACGGAGCGACCCGGCTCAATAGTAATCAAAAAAAAAACAAACTGGATTTTGATACCAATTGATATATCAAAAGAATTGGCTTATGCTGATTCCAAATATAAAAATTTCATTTAGTTTAGTTTTGCCCATCAAAAGCTACGAGCCTGAGAAAATTTGTCTGATTTTCTAAAAAAGGGGAAAATGCCCCTTCGAAGTCATAGAATTTTAATGAAAATCACACCATCAGATTCAGCGTATCTAAGAACCCTACTGTAGAGGTTTCAAGCTCATATCTGCTAAAATGTGGAATTTTTGCCAGAAGAAAGATCATGGATGAGTGTGTTTGTTTGTTTTTCCCCAGGGGTGACCATATCGACCCAGTGGGCCTAGACCGTCGAGAGAGGACTCATTCTAATGGAAACGGAAGGTTTTATTTCCTTTTTTAAGTAACCAAAATAATTGGGTGGTAACTAGGCCCCCTCCCACACCGCTTTTTCCCCAAAATCGTCCGATCAAAATTTTAAGATAGCTTCTCTTCTTCAGCATAATTGAAAGTCCCAATAACAATGTCTTTAGAAATACAATGACCCCCTAAAGCCCCCTGGGAAAGGTTTTAAGTTATAAAGTTTACCCATTGTTTTATTTGTTATTGGGAATATGCATACATTTTTCGGGTGGGGAGGAGAGAAAGAATTTTCTGCTGAGATGATTTTACACGGGGAGAATTTTTCATGAAGAGGGAACTTTTCAGGTGGTGAACTTTCCAGGGGAAATTTTACACTTGGTGAATTTGCCAGAATTCCTAGAACTTGGTTATTAAACACCAAAATATTTAATGCCTTTAGACTCAATTGTTTATAAAAATTAACGCATTATAAACGCATTCATAAACAGTTGACAAGTGAACATCTCGCTATATTCCGTTGTGCGCTGGCGTCATGCCAGTATTCTGGGATGGATTGCTGAACTATAGGCCTGTTTTTTCACTCATCAATGTGCTAAGATCTTACATCTTTTGTCAGAAAACGCTTAAAAGTGAAATCTTTGAACAAAGATCTTACATCTTTGGCCGTTTTTGTGCAAACGTCTTTCATCATTCTGCTCTGATCAGCGGTCTGAGAACAATGATGAGTTGATCATCAAAGTTCTCTCATCATTGTTCTATATGGCAAAACAGTGGCGGTCTTCACACTTTTTGCTAACATCAGTGAGCTGTAAGATCTTAGAGCAAAGATGAGTTAAAAAACGATAGTCTTTGCAGAAAGATGTAAGATCTTAGATGTAAGATCTTAGTGCTAAAAAACGGGCCTTATATTTCGCGATGCATTGACAGTGAGATTGATAAGAAATATGTGTGCGTTGTGGCTTGCGATTTTTACAAAAAAGGATCGATTTTGATCTCGAGAAAATGTCTAGCTAAAGCTGATGGTCAGATAAATGCCAATAAGGACGGTGCAAAGGAAGAACTAATTAGTGAGCTATACGACCGCTGTGTCGTTTTTCGAGAAAAGGATATTAGAGACGAGACGGTGTTCTGCATGTATGATCCTTCGGAGGTCCCCGAAGCCAGTTTTAAGGCTCGTGCAGATTTGTCGCGCCGGCTGCTAAAAATCGAACGCAAGTTGGAAGAAGCGCTGAACATAAAATTCGAAACGCCAACGAACTCACCCGTAAAAAGTGCGAACAGGGAGATACCGAACGTTTCTGAGAAAAGACTGTTCACCGTTGTTGTGGCTAATCCACCTGAAGTATCGAATCTCGTGGAAAAAAGACAGTTGATTGAGAAGTGTGGCATTAGCAATACTGATGTTTGTATCAAGTCATCAAAAAGTCGTTGGTTGATCAATGTTTCCGGCTGGGTTTCCGCTGAAAACATTGCAAAAAACCTGAAAAACGACACTGTGACAACGAAAGTGACCGAGCCTTCATTGGCGTTGTGAAAGGGATACCTAGTTGTGTAGCAAAAAAAGACTTAAAAACTGCCTCACCAGAATGCACAAGAGCTATCCGTATCGGAAGCTCGTCAACTTTCAAAATGTATTTTCCGACAGAAATGCCCTTTCCTCTGCAATCCGACACGGTATTCGGATCGAATTTGATTGCTTTCGGATAGAAAAATTCCTGTTTATTCCGAAACGCTGCTACAATTGCCAACATTTTGGACATGTAGCTTCCGAATTGCCAACATTATGGACATGTAGCTTCCGAATGTAAAATGCGGTAAAGTGTGCTAGATGTTCTGGAGGACATACCTCCAGCCGTGAGCAACCGTGTACTGCCCCTATGAAATGTGCAAATTGTGGAAATAAGAGACATCCCTCTTATAGCATCAAGTGTAAAAAACTAAAGGAAGTTTCGAAATTTCCTGGCTGACTCACCAACTCATCCGTTGTTACCCTTGCTGAAAGTTTTCTTATGCAGTCTTCCTGATATCAAATTGATTTGATTATTTATTGTGAAAATAAGTTTTTAGTGTTCATTTTCCTTTTTTATTTTTATATAGTACTCCGTCATTCCCCTTTTTGTAGACGGATAAGAAATACATTATTATTATTAAAGTAGTTTCTTCAAAGTAAAACATTAAAACTAAGATTAAAAAAAAAAAAAATATTATTAATTTAATTTTGAATACCAAAAACCAATATATGCGACACCTTTATACTTCAAAACTCTAAAAATTGATTCTTTTTCGAAGTGACAACTAGATAAATACAGTCACTCCTGAGAAAATAAATAAATGATAAAAAAAAAAAAAAAAAAGCGTATCCGTTCAGGGGGAAAATACAAAAATTCCCAGTATTCCGTTCAGGGGAGACATTTCTGATTATAGTGGCTTCATATATGAGTTCATGGGTACTCTGCCAACGCGAGCAAAAGTTGACGGCACATTCTTTACCGAAATTGCCCCTTATTAAGTTGTCTTACTAGTGTTTTCTTTAATTATACGAACTTTCTTGTGTTCTAATAACTGCACTAATTACTAATAAACCATATTTAGGATCACCACAAATAGCCGATTCTTTGATTTGAGGCTGTTAAACTTTCGTTATAGGGTCCCCCCTGCCGTGCACCCATGATACAGCTCCAAATAGTCAAGCAATCTAAATGAAAATCACACCATCAGACTCTGTATATCAGGAAACTTTTTTGTAGAGCTATTTTAGATATTTTGCTGATATCACTTAGTGGAGCTGATAGCCCCATAAACGAAACAAAGCTGATGAGCTATAGTTGTTGTTTTCGACAAATCCAGCGGAGTCATTCGGATGCCAACACAAGGCCTTTTCCAGTGCAAGACCTTTTATTTAATGGTCCAGGACATGAATCTGGGTAAACTGTCAGGGTAAAAGTTAGGAACAGGGGAGGGGGGCATAATTGGAAAAAAAGAAATAACAATACTCGGAAAAAATACTATTTTTTCCGACGCACATTCAGCAGCACAATGCACACAACCTATATCATATAGTTTTTTTTTGTTCGCTATACAATTTTTGGTAAAGGGACATGGCAGGGAGGACTTGAAGATGGATGTGGGGAAATATGGAGTAAATGATGAATCACCATTTTGCTCTTGGCATTTTGAGTACTTTTAAAGAACATTCCTGTGGTATAAAAATTACTGACCATCAAGTCAGACACTTTTTACAAGTCAGACAATTTTTTTTGTGGAGGAGGGGGGGGGAGAAAGAGATATTAGACATGAGAATATTGAAGCCAATAATGAACTTATGTATTAAAAATAAAACTGATTTTCAACTCAAACTCAAAACGAACAGAAATTACTAGATATCACACATTTCAATAGCAACCCGCCTCAATAGCAACCAAAACTCTAAAATACGGAATTTTGATACCAATAGATACATGAAAAGAATCAGAATTTTATGCTGATTTCAAATAGATAAGCTTCATCAAGTTTAGTCCTACTCATCAAAAGTTATGTGCCTCAAAAAAATTTGCCTCATTTTTGAAAAAAGGGGAAAAACCCTTTTGAAAATCACACCATCAGATTCAGAAATCACACCATCAGATTCAGCGTATCAGAACACCCTACTATAGAAGTTTCACGCTCCTATCTGAAAAATATGGAATTTTGTAATTTTTTGCCAGAAGATTTTTTTTTATTTATTTGTTTATTTATTATTTTTTCTCCAGGGGTGATCGTATCGACCCATTGGTCCAAGAATATCACGGGAAGACTTTAAGTGACCTAAAAAATGGGGGGCAACTAGGTCCCCTCCCACACTCATTTTTTTCCCAAAGTCACCGGATCAAAATTTTGAGATAGACATTTTGTTCAGCATGGTCGAAAAATACGATAACTATGTCTTTGAGGATGACTTAATCCCCCACAGTCCCCGGGGGAAGGTCTGTAAGTTATGAACTTTGCTCTATGTTTACATATAGTATTGGTTATTTGGAAGTATACAGAAGTTTTCAGGTTTTTTTTCTGGTAGTCGGAGGGGGTGGGGGTGGGTGTGGGGTTACGTGGGAAGATCTTTCCATGGATGAAGTTTTCATGGGGGAAGGGAAATTGCTATGAAGGGGCGCCGGATTTCCCAGCGTTATTTAAAAAAAACGATCAGAAATTACGTAGATCATTTCGGAGACCATACTGCCTTTCCATGACGATAAATAAAAGTTTCTTTGTTAACTTTATCTGATTTAAAACAAAATTTCGAACCCTTTACAGGCACTGATTTTTCAAGCAGTGATTGTGCTTTAACGATAGAAGAACAATCAGTGCTTGAAAAGGGTCCGAAATTTTGTTTTAAACCAGATAAAGTAAAAAAAAAGTTTTACTACTGGTGACGGTCACTGCATATGTGACCGAAATATCTTGTATTTTTTGTGAAATTTTATCACTGTTTGTGAAACACTGTCAATTAAAAGGATTTTATCCCTATTTGAACTTTTATATATGATCAGAAATTAAATAAAAATAACAATTTTTCAACTGAAAGTAAGGAACAGCATCAAAACTTAAAACCAACAGACATTATTACGTATATGAGGGGGTTCGCCCCCTAGTCAATACCTCGCCCTTTATGCTAAAGTTTTTTTAATGCTTTCAAAAGAGCTATCTGTTCTAATTAACCGGCCTTTGTGATTCAGGGGTTTGTGATTTGAACAAAATTCGAATTTTAGCGTAAACAGAAAGGTATTGACTAGGGGGCGAACTCCCTAATATACGTAATAAAAATATACGAATATAGAAGTTCGTTACGTAAGTTAATTCGTAAGTTACGTCAGATCAAAATTTCGAGAAAGCCATTTAGCCAAAAAAAGGTAAAATTAATATGTAAATTTCGTTTTAACTATTCATGTACGGTGAGCCAAAATCAAAGCTGGATTAATTCAGAAACGTTCAGAAATTAAATGAAAAAAAAACAAGTTTTTTAACTGAAAGTAAGGAGCGACATTAAAACTTATAACGAACAGAAATTAATCCGTAGATAATTTTGGAGACCATACTGCCTTTCCATGACGATAAATTTTATTTTCTTTTCTTCTCCTTCATATGTGAGTAAGTGATCATTTTAAATTTTCTTTTGTTTTTTATCCTTGAGTATGTAATTCATATGTCTTCCCTCTTTGTACAGGCCAATGAGCCTTTGAGGGATTTATAACATCTAATATTGTATGTGTATTTAATGAAGAATAAAACTTATCTTATCTTATCTTATCTTAAAATGAAAGTATAAAATAGGGACAAAATCCTTTTTAATAGACAGTGTATAGAAATTCACAAAAATATCAGATATTTCGGTCATATATACAATGACCGTCATCAGTAGTAAAACTAAACTAAAACAATTTAAAACAAAAGTTTATATACTAAATCAAATAAAACTATCTATTGTTTAAATCTCTAATTCTTTTTAAAGCAAAGGCGGAAGCTAGCCTCTCTGACCTTCTTGGATTCGGTTCATTAGCGTTCAATGATATAACATTTGGACTAAGGTCAACTACATTGGGTGAATTGAACTTTACTCTGTCAGATTTTAAGAGGGAACGAAATAGAATAATTCCCGGCTATCTCTTCCATGTTTAATATTTTTAGCTTGTCTGGCGACACCAGACGCATAACGGGATCAATTTTGGTTTCTATCGGTTCCCCTGATCTAGCAACATAATCTGAGTTTGCTATTTTTTTTCTGGGCTTTCTAAATTAGGCTTTTTCGTACAAATTCCATTTCAACTGGTCCAAAAGAACGGCAAATACAAGTATAATAAAATTAACATGGCCTTGTAGAGGATTTTGAAAGGAACAACTTGACTTTTAGTGTTTTTTTCCCAATTAATTCAAAAAAGGCATTTCCATAAGTTGATTTGTTTCTACTAAAAGTTGTCACCATTAGTTTTATATTAGAAACTCTTGAACTGTTGCATATTTGGTTTCAACAGGCGGGCATAAATACCAGTCTTCAGGTGATAAACAGTCAGATATCGGCTGGTATGACAAGCGAATGTTTCAACATATTATGCAAATGGCAATGCTCCGTTGAATTAGGTTGCTGTCAAAGATTTTGAAAGAAAAGAAAGGCAATTAAAGAAGAACTTGGCCAAGTTAGTTCACAAACGTGCTGTGTTAAATACAAGAGCGCCGTAGGAAAATTTCCGGGGGGGGGGGGGGGGGCAAACAACAAAATATCAGTGGTGGTTGGGTGACATGGAATATATTTCAGGAATTTTTTTGGTAGGAATAAGTTTATTTTAAATACTTTTAGAAAGGAACTCTCAAATAAAAAAAGCAACCAAATTGCCTGAAAATGAAACAAATTACAGTGAATTTTAAACCGCAAGGATTCCTGGCAAAAGGATCAATTTGTTTAATCAATAATATATTTAATTATTATGTGTTTAATTTTAAAAGAAACTCAAACCAAAATTGTAGAAAGATTGCTTTCGTAGATTATAACACTTGTAAACTTGCCTTTATACAATTTCCTACGCCTTATAATACTTTACACAAGGAGTAGGGATACTCAAAAATCATCCTGCCTGCACAGATACCACTTTTTGATTTTATAACGGTCATCTAAAACATACCTCTTTCATAACAGGACAATTCTTCCCCTCGAACTTAAATCGGTTATACATTCATACATTAATAAAAAAATAGAATAGCGAAAGAAAAACAAAATTTAAACTTACTATTCAGCTGTCAAACTGACCCTCTTTCTTTTTATTGTCCTATTCAACTAAAAAAAAAAAAGAAAAAATTCAAAAAAAAAATTCGTCATAAGAGAATCTTATCAAACAGTTTGTCAAAAAAAAAAAAAACTGGATGTAAAGAGTGACTAGGACCAATATTCACCAAAACTAGAAATTTAATTCTCGTGACAATTGAAACACCGGCAGTATTGGCTTTTTATGCTATTCTAAATATTTAGAATTCTTTCAGTTTATTGTTACCCACCCAAAACCAAAAATCTGAGAAAATTGGCCTGAAACAAGACCCCCCCCCCAAAAAAAAAGCAAGCGATCTTATTGAAAAGCTCTTTATTAGGTACATCATATCAGATAACCCTACCGTAAAGGTTTCAAGCTCCAATCTTCAAAATGTGGAATTTCGCATTTTTTTTTCCCAAAAGAAACATCGTCGATACATGTTTTTTTTTCCCCAGGGGAGATTGTATCAAACCAAAGGTCCAAAATAATTGGGAGGTAGCTCTTTCAAGCGTAAATTTAAAGCTCCTTTTTAAGTGACCATACATCAGATTGGACCAGGGGAAACTTTTGTTTTCTTGCTGTTTTAGGGCACAAAACTACAACTTTACCCCAAAGTGGATGAATTTGCAATCAATTTAAAATTCTGAGAAGATAATTGATTTAAAAGTATGAATAACTATGTTTTAGGCTTTCCTGTTGTAAAAGAAACAATGTCACACGGTGGCAGTACAGGATTAAACCAAGTTGATTCGTTTATTTGTAATAAAGTTAGGCTACGCGTTTGGCGATCTGTAATTGCGGATCAGCTATAATGAGGAGGGTGAGTCATTGTTTAGGTGGGGGTAGGGTAGATTCCTAAAAAAGTAAATTTTAATGGACAAACTGCTTACTCTTCACGAGGCTTCAGATAAATGTTGAAAGAGGTAGGAGGAGTAGGAATTAATTAAATTGTTTCGCTAAACAGCAAAAATGTTACATTCCCATTTCTACCAGCACAGAGGTGGATAGCAAGGCAGTTCATCATCAGCCCCGCCAGGAAATTTCTTTGGGGTGGCAAATACTGCAAGGAACTTAGTTTACTGCAATTTTAAATGGAGGTATTTTCTTTTTCTAGTTCTATGAAGTACTTCAATCTATTTAAACAAATCTAGGTAATGTATTTACCTGTAAGAAAATCCTATTTTAGAGGTTGTGATGGCTTCAGTTATGCAGAAGATCAAAATTATCACAGAATTTCCATCCACACAAATAATGATACTTCTATTCTTCCAACCAAAATTATTTTATAGTAACATTAACAAGGACTTCTTACCAAAATTACTATTCATCGCCAGTTTTTTAAGTAGCCTATATTCAAATTACATCCAAAATTGAAAATAAGAATTTAAACGTAGGACGGTACTAATGCACGTACAATTATGGATTTACACATTTTAAAAGCACTTAACCAGGATTTAAGGAACAGGTACCTCAAATTATATCTTGGTTAGGCCTGGGAATGATTTGGAAAAAAAATCAGAAGTTAAATAAAAAAAGAGCGTTTCAACTGAAAGCAAGAAACAGATTTGAAACCTATTTGAAAAGATTATTCTTTATATGAAGCGGACTGTCTCCTCCTTACTCTTTACTGTGAAGTTTGACCTTTTTTCCAAATTTTAAAGAAAATTTGCAATTGGAAAGATAAGATTTTTCAAAGCACTAAAAATACCTTTGTTTAATAAGCAAGGTGTTGAGAAGGGAGCAGTCCCACTTTTATACAAAGTATTTATATGTGCTTTAAATTTTAAACTTGCTCCTTACTTTAGTTGAAAATCCTTTTCTATTTGTTTAATTACATTTCATGAAACTGTAAAGTTTTATGAATACAGTACTTTTGGTAACGCAGAAAAAACAATCAATAAATTCAATGATCTCTGTTTGGATTTTCTGAGTAATCAAACAGTTCACGGTAATTAACTGTAAGTACGGAGCGACCTGGCTTAATAGTAACCGAAACTCTAAAAAACTGAATTTTGATACCAATTGATGTATCAAAAGAATTGGCTTATTTTGCTGATTCCAAATATATAAGTTTCATTAAGTTTAGTTCGACCCATCAAAAGCTACGAGCCTGGGAAAATTTGTCTGATTTTCAAAAAAAGGGTGAAAGCCCCCTCGAAGTCATAGAATTTAATGGAAATTACACCATCAGATTCAGCGTATCAAAGAACCCTACTGTAGAGGTATCAAGCTCATGCGTTTACTTGTTTTTTTTCCATGGGTGATCGTGTTGATCTAGTGAGCACAGACCGTCGAGAGAGGGTTCATTCCAATGGAAATAAAAAATTCTAGTGCCCTTTTTAAGTGACAAAAATAACTGGAGGGCCACTAGGCCCCCTCCCACGTCACCTTTTTCCAAAATCATCTGAACAAAATTTTGAGATGGATATTTTCTTCAGCATAGTTGAAAGGCCCAATAACTATGTCTTAAGAGATAAAATGGCCCCCTTCAGCCCCTGGGGAAAGTTTTATAAGCTATAAAATTTACCCATTGCTTTATTTGTTATTGGGAATATGCATACATTCTTTGGGTTGGGAGGGGAGAAATTTTCTGCTGGGAGGATTTTACACGGGGAGAAATTTCCATGGAGAGGGAAGTTTCCAGGGGGGTGAACTTTTCAGGGGAAATTTTACACTTGGTGAATTTGCCAGAATTCCTATACAAAATTCCTTTATGTCTTGCTTTTTCTTTACCGATTCAATTTCGGGCGTAGAGATGTTAAGGGTAATTGTTCGGGGTAAATTTTCGCCAGGATTGAATTGCCCAGAGGATATTTTTGTGGGAAGGGGGATTTTTTCGTGGAGGGGGCCAGGTGTTCTGGCGTTATTAAAAAACAAACAATCAGAAATTCAATTAAAAAACAAGTTTTGTCAACTGAAAGTAACGAGCAACATTAAAACTTTTCTTATGATATTTTCACGGATATTTTTTAAGAATATCGACAGTTTTGAACTTTGTTATCAAACACCAAAATATTTAATGCCTTTAGACTCAATTGCTTATAAAAAGTAACGCACTATCAAAGTAGTTTGTTCAATGTAAAACATTAAACCTAAGTTTAAGAAAATCAAATAAAAATTTGTAGTGTGGAGAAGGTGGTCTCTGTACCTGCGACTGTGCGGCTGGGGTTCAGATACTGTGCGACCGTGCGGCTATAGGGTGTGTTGTTCCTCTCCACTCACTGTGATCAGTTTTTGTGTATAAGAACAAACTATTTTATCACAATTTAATTAGCCCTCTTTAAATTTTGTGTTGATATGAAGATATTGTTGGCGGTTTTCAATAAAAATTTCTGAAACGCAATATAAGTAAAGAGCAATAAAGTTTCAATTTATTAATCTTTTTGACATGGAAGGAGTTGTCGTAGAAACTTTGGAAGTTACTCATTCAGCTGAAAATTATAAGTTTTAGTGCTTTTTATAAGAATCAAAGGGATTGATACCAATCCATTTCCCTCCCAATCCCGTTTTCACTACACTTCTTCCAATAATATTTGATCAAAATTAGCCATTTTGTTCATAATGGTCAAAACGTCAGGAAGTTTCACCGTAATATCTTCATCCTTTTTTTGTTAACCCAGGATACAGCCCTCTCCCCCCCTTTCTCAATCATAAATACTACATGGAAACAATCGATAAATTGCATAATTTTTCCTTCTTTCCCCAGGGTCTTTTGGGGGCGAGGCATAATTGATATATGAATCTTAGTTGTCTGGTATTTAGCCCCCTTCCCCTCAATTACTTTCCGAAATCCCTTTCAACAAGCCCAGAAAGTTTCGCCTTAATACCCTTGGCTCTTCTAAGGATATTGCTGATAGAAATTTTTAACAACCCACATGCAAATAATATACTCTGGTGCTGATAAAAAAACCTTTTTTAAAATTGCCCGAAAGCAGTCGCAATTGGAAGTGGTCACAGTCGCAAGTAGTTGCAGTCAAATTAATGAATGGTCGCAGCCGTTGCTAAAGCAGCAGCAGTAGGGGGCCTGAAAGTTTTAAGTTAAAACCCTTAGCTATTCCTAAGGTATTACAGATACGCCTTTTTTATAAGCCATTTGTCCATAGTGCCCTTTGATCTAGTTAAGAAATACCCCTCAGCATTCACTAGCGTTTCGCATTGACACCCTTATTCTTTTGGAGCACATGTAGTGTTTTGGAACAATATACTCTGGTGCTGATAAGAAACCTTTTTTTAAAATTGCCTGAAAGCAGTCGCAATTTAGTTTTAATTATTCATGTACGGTGAGCCAAAATCAAAACCTGCATCAATTGAAAAACGTTCAGAAATTAAATATTAAATGTTTTTTTAACTGAAAGTAAGGAGCAACATTAAAATTTAAAACGAACAGAAATTATTTTGTATATGAAAGGGGCTGTCCCCTCCTCAAGGACTCGCTCTTAACGCTAAAGTTTGACTCTGTCTCACTACTTCATTTTTTTAACAATAAAAAACTTTAGCATAAAGAGCGAGGCGTTGATGAGGGGACAGCCCTTTTCATATACGGAATAATTTCTGTTCGTTTTAAGCTTTAATATTGCTCCTTACTTTCAGTTAAAAAAAAACTTGTTTTTTTTTATTTAATTTGCAAATATTTTTAGGAATTGACCTTTTTGTTAATCTTTAAATTTATACCAAATAAATTTATTCTGTTCTAAATCTTTTTTACTGATCTTATCAACGAATAAGAAAACCCTGAATTTATTCATTAAGTGATAGAGACTTGTCCCATTATTGTTAATTATAATAAGACAATTATCCGTTAAAACGAATTGTGTTCAGTAATTTCAGTTGTGAGTTGACTGTGACAGGCGCAAACAGGAATTACTTACTTGAAGGTAAGAAAATGAAGGCGGCGTAAAAAAGACCGTTTAATTAAATTAAATAGCTCTTTAGAAAGCACTAAAAAAAATTTAGTGTAAAGAGTGAGGTATTGACGATGGAGTGAACCCCCTCATATACGTGATAATTTCTGTTGGTTTTAAGTTTTAATGTTGCTCCTTACTTTTAGTTGAAAAAGCTTGTTTTAAAAAAAATTAATTTCTGATCGTTTTTTAAATAATGCTGGGAAAATCTGCACCCCCGTCATAGAAAATTATGTTACCCCATGAAAATAACTTTTTATGGTTAAAATTAAACTTAATGAAACTTATATATCTAAAATCAGCGTTAAAATCTGATTCTATTGATGTTTCTATTGGTAGCAGAATTCAGTTTTTTAGAATTTTGGTCATTTTTAAGCCGGGTTGCGTCATACAGTTCGTTACCACGAACTGTTTGATTAATAAAAAAAAATTCCACAAAACAAGTTTTTCAAAGAAAAGTAAAGAACTCAATTAAACCAATATGAGCAAAAAATAAAATAAAATAATCTACCTAGCGTGAAACTACCACAAATCAGCCTCGATAAATAAATAAAACCCAAAACGAACAGAAATCATAGGCAGCGCGCTAGCACTGCCTAAGTAAAGGACGATGTGGGCACAATGTGTTTTTTTTGGTTTTTTCTCCATACCCGGGCACTTCATATCAAAGTAGTTGTCCTAGAAACATCGAAAACAGCTTATTCGATTGGAAATTGGAGTGGCTAGTGCTCTTTTTAATAGTCGAAAGTGATTAGAGGGTAACTAGCCCCCCCCCCCACGCCCATCATTCCCTCAAACACATCCAATCAAAATTTTGAGATAGCTATTTTGTTCAGCTTAGTTGATTCCCAGATAGAAAATACGTTTTTGAGGAGGACACTCCCCTACAACCCTTAGGGCAAGGGTTTTAAGTTATGCCCTGGGAGCATATAAGGTTTTTAAAGAAGGTGTTGTCGTAGAAACTTCAAAAAACGCTCATTCGATCGGAAATTCAAAGGGCTAGTGCCCTTTAATAGTCGAAACTGATTGGAGGGCAACTAGCCATTTTGTTCAGCGTAGCTGATCTCCAGAAAGAAAACATATTTTTGAGGAGGACACTCCCCCAGAACCCTCAGGGCAAGGAATATAAGTTATGCCCTTGGGGCATATAAGGTTTTTATTGAAATCTTTGTCGTAGAAACTTGAAAAAGGGGCTCATTCGATTTGAAATTCAAAGGAGTAGTACCGTTTTGAATAGTCGAAAGTGATTTGAGGGCAACTAACCCCCCTAACCTAACATAAACCAGAGACGACAAACACACAGAGAAGACACACACACAGAGATGACACACACAGAGAGACGACAAACACATAGAGACGACGCACACACAGAGACGACACACACATAGAGATAATACACATAGATACACATAGAGATAAGGTTTTTACTGAAATCTTTGTCGTAGAAACTTGAAAAAGAGCTCATTCGATTTGAAATTCAAAGGGCTAGTACTCTTTTTAATAGTCGAAAGTGATTTGAGATCAACTAACCCCCCCCCCCCGCCCGCACGCCATCCTTTTTGTCAGACATTCCCCCACAACCCTCAGTGCAAGCATTATAAGTTATGACCTGGGGGCATATAAGGTTTTTATTGAAATCTTTGTCATAGAAACTTGAAAAAGGGCTCATTCGATTGAAATTCAAAGGGATAGTACTCTTTTTAATAGTCGAAAGTGTTTTGAGGGCAACTAGCCCCCCTCTAACGCCCACCTTTTCCCCAAACACATCCACTCAAAATTTTTAGATAACCATTTTATTCAACGTAGTTGAAAATTTTGGGAATTAGGTCTTTAAGGATGAGAAACCCTCCCCCCACAGCCCTCAGGGCAAGGGTCGTAAGTTATGCCCTGGGGGCATATAAAGTTTTTATTGAAAGCGTTGTCGTAGAAACTTCCAAAGGGTTCATTCAATTTGAAATTGAAAGTGCTAGTGCCTTTTTTAATAGTTGAAAGTGATTGGACAGCGACTAACGCCCCTCTCACGCCCACCATTTTCCCAAACACATCTAATCAAAATTTTGAGATATCCATGTTGTTGAAAGTTCTGGAAATTGGGTCTTTTAGGATGATAACCCCCTCAGAGCCCTCAGTGCAAGGGTTGTAAGTTATGCCCTGGGGGCATTAAAGTTTATATCGAAAGTTGTTAGAGAAATTTCAAAAAGGGCTCATTTGATTAGAAATTATGCCTTCCCAAGGCATGAACAAAATTTGCACTTTACTGAAAAAAATATAAATGAATGTGCATTGTCAGTTTAATATACATATACTGATATTTAGTAATCAAAATCTTAATAGTATTTGATTTATTAAAGTTATAAAAGTAAAAAAAAATAAATTTTTTCAGTAAAGTGCAAATTTTGTTCTGGCCTTGGGAAGGCATAGGGGTTTTGCGCCCAACTTATGTTAATTTCTGCTCGTTTTGAGTTTGACTCGGTTATTTATTGTAATTTCTGTTCGTTTTGGGTTTCATTTATTTATCGATGCTGATTTGTGGTATTTATCGATGCTGATTTGTGGTCACGCTTGGTAGATTATTGTATTTTTGCTCTTTTTTTGTTTAATGGAGTTTTTTACTTTCCTTTGAAAAACTTATCTTATAGAAAAAGTTTTTTTTTAATTAATTACAATAAATTACCGAATTGAACTCAAAACGAGCAAAAATTAACATGAGTAGGGCTCAAAACCCTTATGCCTTCCCAAGGTCAGAACATAATTTGCACTTTACTGAAAAAATATAAATGTTTTTACTTTTATAACCTTAATAAATCAAATAATATTAACATTTTCTATTTATTAATATTTAATTTTTAATATTAACATTTTGGGTCTTTTAAAAAGGACACTAGAACTTTTAATTTCCGTTTGAATGATCCCTCTTTCGATATCCCACTGGGTCGATACGATCACACCTGAAAAAAAAAAACAAATAACTCGCATCCGTGATCTTTCTTCTGGCAAAATATTCAAAATTCCACATTCTTTCAGATAGGAGCTTCAAACCTCTACAGTAGGGTTTGCTGATGCGCTAAATCTGATGGTCTGATTTTCATTAAGATTTATGACTTTTAGGGGGTCCTTCCTTTTTTTCCTTTCTTCCTTTTTTTGAATTTTCTCAGGCACGTAACTTTTGATGGGTAGGAGTAAACTTGATGAAATTTAATATATTTAAAATCAGCATTAAAATTTGATTCATTTGATTTTTCCACAAGATAAAAAATGAGCGTGGGAGGGGGCCTAGTTGCCCTCTAATTTTTTTGGTCACTTAAAAAAGGGCACTAGAAACTTTAATTTCCGTTCGAATGTGCCCTCTCGCAATATTTTATGACCACTGGATCGATACGACCACCCATGGAAAAAAAAAACGCATGCGTGATCTTTCTTCTGGCAAAAATTGCAAAATTCCCCATTTTTACAGGTAGGAGCTTGAAACCTCATATGCTGAATACGATGGTTTTATTTTCATTAAGATTGTATCCCAGTTAGGGGGAGTTTTTCCTTTTTTTGAAAATAAGGCAGTCTTTTCAGGCATCACAACTTCTGATGGGTAAGACTAAACTTGTTGAAACTTAAATATTTGAAATCAGCATAAAAAACCGATTCTTTTGATGTATATAATGGTATAAAAATTTCGTTTTTAGAGTTTTGATTACTATTGAGCCGGGTCGATCCTTACTTACAGTTCGTTACCACGAACTGTTTGATAAGCTGGCAAATATTTTGAATGTTAATATTTTAACACAATTAGGGAGGCAAATATAAATTAAAAGATACATATGCAGAAACTTGTTTTGAACGCAGAAACTGGGAAATTTGTCGAATGGTCATTTACCACAATTAGGGAGGATTTAAGTCTTTTAAGTCTAATTAAAGTTTTCTAAAGTGTTGCACTCGAATTACTCCAAAATTCAGCTAAATTCACAAATCAATATTTCACTGCATTCTTTAGCATCATCACTCCGTTTCGGTTGGTCAAAATCACCATTCGTTTGGTAGATAGGGCCAGGGGCAAATCTGCACCAATTTTCTTGGTGGGAGGGGGGCAAGAGGGGTCTATATTCGGATAGTCAAAGGGCATAGGATATATAATAATTTTTCTCCAGATTATTTGGGAGGCAACTGCCACCTCTCCAATGACGCCCCTGGATAGGACCGAAAGTTAAGTATTGAGTGAGTGACAATAAATTTTTCACCATTCGCTGATGCATAGAGACCGAGCAGAAAACGATACACCGACACTTGCACATGGGTATAATCCTTAAGAACCATATGTTAATAATAGATATTTTTTTCAGAATCAAGGCTATGGTTGGAAAAAATTTAATATGAAAAGTCCATTTTTCTGTCACGACAAGTGAGCAAGTAGTTTGTTTAAGAAAAAAGTTAAACTACTTAACATTTTACGAACTGTTATAGAAACACACTGAATAAGAAGAGACACAATGGGATTAGGAAATAACTTAACATTCATGAATGGGTTAGGCTACACTCTAAATATAAGTATTCCAAGAATTGTGACAACGCTTAGTTTACATGATATTTACCCCTGTCCCCTCCAAAATTAGAATTCTTATAGTGCATTTACATATTGCGGAAATGCGTCCAGATTTAGCAATCCGCGCGGAGATTCCGTCCGTTTTTGTGCTTGAATTAAATAAAAAAAAGTTTTTTAAACTAAAAGTAAGGAGCGACATTAAAACTTAAAACGAACAGAAATTATTCCATATATAAAAGGGGCTGTCCCCTCCTCAACGCCTCGCTCTTTACTCTAAAGTTTTTTATTGTTTTAAAAAATAGAGTTGTTAGAAGGAGTCAAACTTTAGCATAAAGAGCGAGGCGTTGAAGAGCAGACATCCCATTTCATGCACGAAATAATTTCTGTTCGTTTTAAGTTTCAATGTCACTCCTTACTTTCAGTTAAAAAAAAAATTTTATTGAATTTCTAAACGCTATTGAATTAATGTAGGTTTTGATTTTGGCTCACCGTATATGTATAATTAAAACTAAATTTGCATATTAATTTTTTTTTTGTTAAATGACTTTCTCGAAAGTTGTTTAATTTTATTTACGAACGTTTTTATTAGTAATAAATATACGTAACTTAAAAATTATCTTACGTAACGAACTTCTATATTTATATATTTTTAATATGTATATTAGGGGGTTCGCCCCCTAGTCAATACCTCAGTCTTTACGCTAAAGGCCGAATTTTGTTCTAATTCTTTAAAAATGAACCTCTAATCACAAAGGCCGTTAATTAGAATAAATAGCTCTTATGAAAGCACTAAAAAAAACTTTAGCGTAAAAGGCGAGGTATTGACTAGGGGACGAACCCAATCATATACGTAATAATTTCTGTTCGTTTTAGGTTTGGATGTTGCTCCTTATTTTCAGTTGAAAAACTTGTTTTTTTATATCATTTATGATCGTTTTTTTAAATAAAGCCGGGAAATCCGATTCCCCCTTTATAGCAATGTCCCTTCTAGTAGAGATGGGGGTCCGACTCCGATCCCTCACCCCTGCTGCCACCTACAACTTTTTTACATAGTTTAATGAGGACAGGGTCAATGACCTCTTTCTCCATGACCTCTTTCTCC